>QEPC01008573.1:605302-623596 GCA_003113815.1 Sphenodon punctatus | reverse complement strand
AGCCCCCTCTCCTCACAGACCCCCCAGCCCTGCCACCTCATCCAGCTTCTCTTCCCTCCTGCTCCCTCAGCGAGCGCAAGCACTTTTTAAATGCCAGGGGCATCTTGACACCTCATCTAACATGAAATATTTGACCAAAGCACATACTTCGCATACTCAATATCTGTCCTATGCAGCCATCTGTGACTATAAGTGTATGCTCACAGAGAAAACCCCGTCAACTTCAGGGTTGCAAGCCAGAGGAATTTGCCCCAGGGAACTCCATTGGAACTCTCAATACAGAACGTTAACTCTGCCTTAACTAATGGATCCATTAGCGTGTCTCCATAATGAACTTATATATGCACAATATAAATGTATTGTATAATTATCACCAAACTAGAACAAATATATGTATTTATTGTACTATGTAAAACCAAAATATACAATATGCTGAAAATAGATGCAACAATCATATGAAAAACGTGGCTCTCTTAATAATCCATAATCAAATCAATAAAATATATCTCAGTATTGTCAATAAAACAAGTAACATCTACGAGTTCCTTGATCACTTTACTCATTTCAATTAGGATCTTTCTCAAGATGAATGTATATCTGCAGGACTGGATAAAATCCACATGAAAAGATTTCTTTTCATAAGCTGCTTATGATGGTCCTCACCAAGGAGTTACAGGTTAAGCCATTGTGGGTAAATGCAACCTGCCCCAACCAAGAGAGTTACATAATCTTGCTGGTAAATCACCTTCTAGACATAATAAAATGTAAGACTGTGGTAAACAAATTCTCAAATATGCTCTGTGGTTTAAAAGATGTAGGTTTATCCACACTAGAAACTGGAATAGATCCACATGAATTCAGTTTCTCATAATTCAACTGTTGCCCTAACCCAAATAAGGGAGTAAAGTTGTCCTCCTGATGAGCTATGTTCTGCACCTACATCTAATGTGAGGCTAAAATGCTCATGTTCCTGCCTGCTTAACCAGCTCTGGCCAGACTGTGTAGCAGCTGGGTGAGGAATGTGGGACTGCTTTGATCCAGGCCCACATTTCTGGCCCAGCCAACCCCCTGGGCCAGGTTTGTACCAGGCCCACAGTTGGTGGACCCGAAACAAACATGCTGCTGTGACGCTGGCTCAGCTGGGCCAAAGTAGGCCATATTGGGGGCAGGGTCACATTTGTGAACACTCCACATTTTCTGCCCAGCCACCAACATCGTTGGGATCTGAACTGGGTATATATCTTGTGGGCCCGGAACATATGCATGGGTTTGCTGCTGGCCGATGTGAAGTGGGCCAGAACTAACTGAACAGGGTCAGTGTCTCCTTTGTTAACACCCATTGGTTATTGAAGTTTATTTAAAACGATCTTGAGCAATATTATATCAAACATGCTCTTTTTAGATTCTCAAATGAAAGTCTGGGAATTTTGATTTCACAGGAACCAGGACTTCACCACTTTGTAAGTTGTTTGAAAACAGACAAGAAGGTTTTGCCAATCTACAGGAACAAAAAATATTAAGCTGTAACCCAAGAACCACAAAGGATAGTGAAAGAAGTGGAAACGGTAATAGAAAGCCTATTCACAATGGATTTTTAGAGCAATTCCAGAGGTTCAAAAAATCTGATGATTTCAGATTCTTCTATAATATTTTTGTTGTTGTTGTTGTTGTTGTTATATTCATTTTACTACACTATTTAATTTTTATGTAGGCTGCTTTCATCCTCTGGAACACAGCAGGACAGTTTTTAAAATCCATGTGGAAAGTCCTAAAAATGAGTAAAGAATTATAACTACAAAGCAATGCTTAAGTTAACTGTAGAAAGGTGAGCTCACACTGAAGGAGTTAATGTGCTCAACTCCTCTGTTCCTGGCCAATTCACCCAAGCTGAAAGGAGTTTTAAACTACAGTGGGGAAGCTGATTGTGAGCAGCTGGATCTGAAGTAGGTCAGCTG
Source organism: Sphenodon punctatus (assembly GCA_003113815.1). Lineage (NCBI taxonomy): Eukaryota > Metazoa > Chordata > Lepidosauria > Sphenodontia > Sphenodontidae > Sphenodon > Sphenodon punctatus. The sequence goes on along the minus strand of QEPC01008573.1, from coordinate 621,641 downwards.
ACCCCAGTTTGTATAAAATGCCCATGGCTTTGCTGAAGAGCAGACCACCAGGGAAGCCTGAAGAACAGGATTAATAATATGTAAGAAGTTTCTTATAACCAGAAAAGGGTTTTGGGAGGAGAGACCTGGGGAGAAAAGTCTGCAGTAATAATAGGCTGGAATATTGATGAGAGAAACCATCTTATGTTATATTGTTGGACTAGTGTGATGACAAAATGGACTTGGGGCGGTTCTGTACAACTTGAGTAAGTGGACTGCATTTTTATTAGGGGAAACTGTCACTCCAACCTACAGAAGCCTAAAGGATAAATTTTATAATTAAAGAAGTGCAATTCAGATGCAAACAAATATTTATTTATTTATTTATTTAATAAGATTATAACCTGCCCCTCCTGCTAAAGCAGCTCGGGGCAGCAAACAAGGCATAATACAATAATACAAATACAATACAATAATAAATACCATAAACCACAACAAGAAATGCATATATATACACACGCACATGCACACGCCCATGCAATCACCAAAAGCCTGGTAGAACAGCCAGGTCTTGCATTGTCATCAAAAGGAGGAGAGATCCAGGACCACATGGGCCTTCGCTGGGAAGAACTTCCACAGCCTTGATGCAGCCACCAAGAATGCCCGCTCCATAGTCATCCCTCGGGATTCTTGTGCTCATGTGAATGTCAGGAAGCCAGGGCTTCACATCCCCAGCTGAGCTCCTGCATGCACAAATGCATGAGTGCCCGATCTGGCCCGATCCCTGGCACTCACAAACATGCACAGGAGCTTGTACCAGCTGGAGGCAGATTGGGTGTTACTCTCCCATCAGGGATGGGAATTTTTGTTTTAGATAGAACCAAATGGCCACTTTGGATTAATCAGAAATTTGGGTTCTTTTTCAGTATTGGCTGTTTTGGATCTTTTGCAATGATTTTTCTTTCAGATTTTTAACATTGTTGTTTGTCCCCATTGACTTCAATGGGGACAAACCGCAATTTTAAAAAAATCTGAAACAAAAATCAGTGCACAAGATCTGAAACAACCAAGGCCGAAACAAGAGCCTAAATACATGAGAACCGAAACCAAAAGTAACCGAAACCGAAATTTTGCCAATAGTCCCACCCTTATCTCCCACAGACAGGATGCTCCAGCATATGTGGGATGTTGGCTGCAGGAGAAGGGAGAGAAAAAATCGGAGGGAAGGAGAAGAGAGGGGACATCCCCTATTGGCTGCGATGGGTGCAGTGGGTAGAGCAATGGTCTGAAGTATCCCTCCCCACTCAGCTTATTAAAAAACGGAGGGAGCAGTAGCAGGACTCATTTTGACATAGGTTAGCCAGTGGTCGATAACAATAGATAACATATGCTTTGAATTTCTTTTCACTCCTCTCTTTTGAGATAGATTAGCCTTTGCCACTAGTGATCAGTTAGGCTTTAAACTAGGACTGATACACACTTCTCCAATTCTCACTTTTCTTGATGACAATCAAGGTTCTCACTCAGTAATGTTGCTCAAAGCTTGTGAGAATCTCACAAGAACTGGGAATCGTTCTCAATCCAGTTCTACTTGAAATGACAAGGCACAACAAATACTGTTTCCATTGGAAATACGTCGTTTATCTTTATTTTCACTGTTTTAGTTATTTGTTGTTTTTTTCTTGAGTTGAACAGAGCTCTTACATAATCAGTCCTAGTTCCATATGTGCCTGAAAGGCACCCCCGGGGTCTGTGGAGACACATAAGTGCTGGCTAAGTGCTGGAAATTGTTGTAAAAGTGCTGTAAGAGTGCTTTAAAACTGTTGTAAAAGTCACAGAAACTCCAAGAAAGTGACAAAAAGAGACAAAAATTATAAAAAGTGATGGAAAATGGTGGAACGTGACAAAATTGGTGGGAAATGATGAAAAATCATAGGCACCGATAATCAACAACAGCAGAAGTGCAGAATCACCAGACACTGATGAAGTACCAATGAATATTCGCAGGAAGCCCCAAAAGGTCAGTATTTTCCAGCAGAATGGAAATACTTGTTCTCATTTCAAGCTTATGAGTGATAGCATAAGTTTTTGAAAGGAATGTGCAAACGCGGTTCGGGAGTTTGTGTTCGGCCCAAACTCGGCCCGTTCGGACGGCTGAATGGAACGACGAACTGAACATGGAAGAGGTCAAAAAGTTTGGCCACATTCGGATGAGTTCGGTGGCGTTCGGGTGGGAAAAACATGACTGGAAGGCCTGGGGGAGGGAAAGCTGAGGAGCAGACTTCCTGGCACCAGGGGTGGAGAGACTTGGACTAGCAGACAGCCTGCCCAATCACCATCCCTCTTTTCCTCAGTTCATTGGCTTCGCAGTCTGCAATTGGCATGAGGCTAGGATGCACAGAGCCAATGGAGCTTGTGGTAAAGCGGATGCACCAAGTAACAAAAGTCATTACACCCCCCCATTCCAATTGCTTCTGAGCTAGCCACTGATACTGTCAGCAGTGGTTTTCAGAACTCTCCCTCTCCCAGAAGTTTGTGTTCATAATCCATTGCCATCCTCCTCCTATTTCAGCCATTCCCACACATTTACCTCCATAGTTTCATTTATTTAGATTAGATAAATTTAAGGGTTATTTTTATTTTTTATGCCTCCCTGTGTTCTTTCTCCCTACCCTCCATTGAATCCTTCCCTCCTCCCACTATATATTCAATCCCTGATTCCTTTCTACTGTTTTTGGATTTATTTAGAGTAGGATTCGATTGATTTAGGTTTCATTTCAGTTTTGTAGCCCTCCCTGTGTTGTTTGTTGTGAGCAGTCTGTGCCCCTCCCCCCCATCCCTGTGGATAGATAGATAGATAGATAGATAGATAGATAGATAGATAGATAGATATTAGTAGGGATGTGTGAACAGAACGCAGTTTGGATGTTCGGTCGTTCGGTTTGGAACCCAAGTTTGGGTTCAGTCATTCGGTTTGGGAACCAAGTTCGGGTTTGGTAGTTCGGTTCAGTAGAGTTCAGTTAGGCCGAACATTCGGAAATCGGTATTTATCTCGATATCGGTACCGATATCGATACCAATTTCAAAGATTTTATTTTCTGTATTGGTATCGTTTGGCCCCGAGACACTTAAGTTTGTTATTTTTATGTCTTGTTATATTGTTAATATTTGTTTTTTTAAAAGTTATTATAAAAGTTATATCTGTTACCACCTGAGTTTCACCTGTCCAATCTTTTACCTCTCAGTGCTGTTTCTGGCAGGTGACAGAATCTCATTGTATGTTTGTATATACAGCTTATCAAATCACTACCTAACAGAAGCAGCACATGTAGCATATTAGCCCCAAGATGTGCCAGCAGGGTCTCAACTTGCAGACAGCCCCCCAGGAGGACTGCTGGGGATCACATCAATAATGGGGGACATTGGTGGCCCTGGAGGAACATCATGTCTCCAAAAATCAGGCCTGTGGAGTTTGGAGCGTGTTGATTGACTCTGGCTGCTGCTGCATGCTGCCACTCCACTGGCACGGCACTACCACCTCTGCCATGTGCCCCATTGCCCACATTACGGGCAGCCGACTGGCCTCTCCCATTTCCCTTCTTGATGTCTTCCAACTCCAAGAATGCACACAAATATATATATTCATTATATATATAATTCATTTTATATATATTTATATAAAATTCATTTTTTAAATCTAATATTATATATATCTACCCTAAATCTAACTTCTATTAACTATTCTAAAACCTATGAAGCTAAATGGAATATCTAATAACACAAAGGCCTAGTCCTACAAACACACTATAAAACTGAATGACTACACACTATCTCTATCTAGCTCTATAACTAAGCTAACTCCTACATCTAATCTATCTATCTATCTATCTATCTATCTATCTATCTACACAGGAATGGCGGGGGGGATACAGACAGCTCACACCGAACAACACAAGGAGGGGTACAAAACTGAAATGAAAGTTAAATCCATCTAATGCTACTCTAAATAAATCCCCAAACAGGGGAAGGGAATCAGGGATGGAATATATAGTGGGAGGAGGGGGAGGATTCAATGGAGGCTAGGAAGAAAGCACACAGGGATGGGTAAAAATTAAAACTCTCTCCTGAGAGTTGGACCAGGGTCATTCGACCCTGTTGATTCTATTAGATCTCTCAGCTTCATTTGACACTGTTGATCATGAGTTGTTGGTGACTCGGTTGCGGGACCGGGCAGGGGTGGATGGGACTGTTCTTGAGTGATGTCGTTCCTTCTTGGCCAGGAGAACTCAGTGTGTGGTGCTGGGAGATTATTCATCTTCTCCCTGGGACCTCAGGTGTGGAGTTCATTAAGGTTCTATTTTATCCTCTCTGCTGTTCAATGTGTATATGCAGCCTTTGGGGGAGGTCATCAGAGAGTTTGGTGTAAAATATCATCAATATGCTGATGACACCCATTTATATATCTCTTTTTTCCCCATCAGACTGAGGTCTGGCAGTCTCAGTGCTTATTTATTTATTTATTCCATTTATATCTTGCCCCTCCTGAAAACAGCTCGTGGCATCCAACAATTTCAAAAACATAAAAAGTACAATATTATAAAATTTAAAACAATCATAATAATAAAAACAGTTAAAACAGGGCTAGGACAAAATAAAACAGTAAATAAGGGTAGGACAGAGATAAAAACCCTAACCCCCCCACCCTCCCCAAAGGCCTGGACAAACAATCAGGTTTTACAAACTCACCGGAATGTTAAAAGGCTTGGGGCCAGGTGAGCTTCCTCTGGGAGGGAATTCCAAAGATGCGGCCTGGCCACTGAGAATGCCCTCTCCATTGTGGCCCCCCACTTAACACGGGGGACCTCCAGGAAGGTACCCCCGGCAGACCGAAGGAGCCGCTCTGGGATACGGAGGGGGAGGCGGTCGCTGAGGTACAAGGGGCCCAGACTGTGAATGGCCTTATAGATTAACACCAATACCTTGAACTTGGCTCAGCACGCTATTGGCAACCAGTGTAGAATCCGGTGGACAGGTGCTATGTGCTCCCAATGACCTGTCCCCAACAGGAGCCGGGCCGCTGTATTCTGCACTAGCTGCAGCCTCCGAACCAGGAACAAGAGCAGCCCCACGTAGAGCACATTTCAGTAGTCCAGCCTCGAAGTGACAAAGGCATGGATGAGGGTGGCCAGGTCCGGGACGGAGATGTATGGGCAAAGCTTCCGCACCAGATATAACTGGCGGAAGGTGGCCTTCGCCACCACCTCCACCTGTCTCCAGGTGGAGATTTGCATCCAATATCACCCCAGACTCCAAACCTTCTGAGCTATAGGAGGGTGAACCCCCCCCAATCAGGGGAGCTGACACCTCCCTCACTCTCCCCACCCTCTGTCTTATCGGGGTTGAGATTCAGTCTGCTCTGCCACATCCATTCCACCACAGCCTCGAAACACTGGAATAGCAATGAGACAGCAGGGTCTGGGTCAGCTGAAAAAGAGAGGTACAGCTGAGTATCATCAGCATATTGGTGACATCACACCCCAAACCCTCTCACGACCTCCCCCAGGGGCTGCATATATACATTAAATAATAATGTATATATGCAGCCCCTACCTACATTTTTCCATCCACTGCTGAAGGAGACCGCTGTTGCTGCTGCCATTGCTCCGCTCCTGCTGGGTCAGGGGCTCCAGGGACTGCGGGGAGGAAAGACAAAGACCCATCAGAGAGCTCTGAGGGGTTAGGGGGAGCAAAGAAGCCAGTCACATGGGCTGGTTTGTCCCCTCCCCCACCCAGAAGTGGCTGGGGACTTTATAGCCCAGCTGCCAGTGGCTCTGCTTGGGCTTTCCACCTATCTGCATTTTTCCATCCACTGATTGGGGGGGGTGTCCGCTGTTGCTGCCGCTGTTGCTCCACTCCCGCTGGGTAGGGGGCTCCACGAAACTGCGGGGAGGAAAGACAAAGACCCATCAGAGAGCTCCAGGGGGTGAGGGGGAGCGAAGAAGTTGGTCACGTGGGCCGGCTTGTCCCCTCCCCCACCCAGAAGTGGTGGGGGCTTTGTAGCCCAACTGCCAGTGGCTCCGCCACAGGTCGCAAATCGCAGCCAAAGGGTGTGGAACTTAGGGGCACTTTGGGGCTGCAGGGAATCCAGGGGGGGCGTTTTGGTAGGAATGGGGTGGGAAGTGAGGGTGGGGGAGTGTAGGAGGGGCAGTTAAGGGAGAAGGTGGGTGAGGGAGAAGGGTGTCCCATCTCAAAAACCCTGGGGGCAGCAGGAGGAGGCGCAGTGTAGTCACTTGATGGTAGTGGGGGGTACCCGAGTCCCTGTGAGAGAGGGAAGTTGGGGGGGGGTATGTCTTGTGCCGGCCCCTGGTGGCAGCAGGATGGTCGGGTGGACTGGGGGTGGATTGGGGGGTGGCTTTGGTGAGGGGTGTGTGGGGCCATTGGGCAAACAGCTAGGTTTAGGGGGCCAGGATTGGGTGGATGGGGGGGGAGGCGCAGCTATAGGTGTGGTTCTTGGGCGTGGATGGTATGGACAATGGGGTTGGATGGCTCACGCCCCAAGGGGAACTAGGTGCCTGCAGGAGGTGCAGTGGGCCATCCTGCCCCCTGGGGTGGAGGGAAGAGCTAGGTCCAAGGTCTGCCTGTGGGGGGTTGTTGACAAATGCGAGGTCCATTGTCAACAAGGCCCGAATTTTCCAGGATTTGATCTCGGACGGGGATGTGGCCCTCGTGTGTATTACACAGACCTGGCTGGATGAGATGGCTGGACCAACTTTTGCGGCTCTCATTCTGGCCAGGTATGCCATGCAGCACCAGCCCTGCACAGGCAGCCGGGGAGGTGGTGTAGTGATTATTTTTTAGAGAAGACTGGCCTGTTATGAGATATTCAGTTCAGGAGATTGCAGGTGTTGAGGCCCTCCATGGGGTGTTTAATTTGGCTGGGGGCAAGTTAGGGGTGCTGCTGGTATACCGGTCCCCTTCCTGTCCAGCGGCATCCCTTGCCGCTATAGCAGAGTTGGCCTCAGAGGTGGCGTTGGGCTCCTCCAGGACTTTGGTCCTGGGGGACTTCAAGGTCCATGTCAATACCGGCCATGTAGGAGCGGAGCGAGAATTCCTGGTCGCCATGGCAACCATGGATTTGTCCCAAATGGTCAACTCCCCGACCCATGTGGGGGGGCATATCCTCGACTTGAACTTTAGTTCTGGCCTTGAGGCGGGTGGTCCGGACTGGGGGAGATTAGGGTTTTGCCCTTGTCATGGATGGACCATAATCTCCTTCAGGCCAACCTCTCAGCGCGCCACCTCCAGAAGGGGATGGGACCAGTTAGATTGGTTTGCCCTTGGAGGTTGATGGAACCCCAGAGATTCCAGGAGGTCCTGAGGGAATTAACCTTGAACCCGGACAGCCACTCGGTCAATGAGCTGGTCCAGCATTGGAACAGCTTGCTGGAGGAGGCCATTGACAGGGTGGCTCTGAGACACCCCCTACCTCTGTCTTGTCACCACAGGGCCCCTTGGTTTACTGAGGGGCTGCAGTGTATAAAACAAGCAGGCAGGAGGCTGGAGCGACACTAGCATCGGACTCAATCTGACTCTGACCGACTTCTCCACAGGGCCCATTTGCGGTCCTATGTTGAGACTGTGAGGACAGCAAGGAAGGAGTTCCTTGCTGCCCTCATAGCGTCTGCTAAGTCATGCTCAGCAGAGCTGTTTCGGGTGGTGCGGGGGCTGGTCAGTCCAGTCTCCCTCTGCCTGGATGGGGACTTGCAGCAGGGGAGGTCCACAGTGGGCCTGGGACAAGACCACGTCCAGGCAGAGGGAGGCTGGACTGGCCAGCCACCGCACCACCTGAAACAGCTCCGCCAGCCTTACCCAGTGTCTGTCAGCTGTGTGGGACTGGATGAAGGCAAGTCACTTGAAGTTAAATCCTGACAAGTTGTAGATGATGGTTGTGCAGAAAACCAAGGGAGTAATGGCCCCCATCATTGATGGGGTCCATCCTCCCCTGGTATCTCAGGTACGTAGTCTGGGGATGCTCCTGGATCAGCAGCTCCGCCTGGATGTCCAGGTGGCGGCTGTGACGAAAGGCACATTTTGTCAGTTACATCTGATATGTCAACTTAGGCCGTATGCCTTGGACTCAGACATGGCTACTATCATCCATGCTTTTATTACCTCAAGATTAGACTACTGTAATGCGGTCTACATGGGACTACCCCTGGTGATAGTCCGGAGACTGCAGCTGTTGCAGAATGCAGTGGCTCATCTATCTGCAGTACTGCCTCACCCTCCAGATTCTGGATTGGCCTCTGCGGTCGGCTGAGGGCGCCCTCCTTGAAGACCCCCAGTTTCCCGGGTGTCGACCACGAGGCGGGCGTTCTCAGTGACCACTCCCTGGCTGTGGAACTCCTTCCCATTGGTGGTCTTGCTGACTGTAGATCTTCCCTCTTTCCGTAGACAGTGTAAGATCTGGCTGCTCTGCCGGGCCTTTGCTGAGGGAGACAGACAGGATGGGTGGGTTGGGTTAGGGTGGGTTTTTTTTTGTTGAGTTATTTTAATACGGGCTTATGTTGAATTCAAAAATTGTATATGTTTTAAAATGCTGTTAGCCACCCCGAGATGTTCGTGCAGGAGGGGGCAGCATATAAGGGCAAAAATATAAATAATTAAAATAAATAGCAGCATAAGCTTGTAAGAAGTACCCAACAGGTCACAATGGGGCAATCTGTTCCCTGTTGTTCTCTCCCAGCTCCTGACAGTATGAGGGTACCTTCCACAAAATCTTCCTGGCTAATAGATGTTAATGGACCTATCCTCCAGAAACTTGCCCAATCTTTTTTAAAATCTTACTGGCCTTGTCAATAAATTCCACAATGTAATGGTGCATTTAGTGGGGAAAAAAACAACTTTATTTAATTTGTTTAAATTTGCTACTTTTTAGTTTAGTTCTAGTACTATTTGAAATGGGAAATAATAAGGATGAAACAAGATCTCACCAATTTAGAAAATCTCATCAAGGATAGACTATTGATGAGACTTTCCCAATCGAGAACAAGCTGAGAATCAGCTGTTTTCACTGCCATCCTTGCAAGATTCTTGAAAAAAAATAATGCTCTGCACATGCTCAGAATGGCTGCTGGGATCATTCTGCGCATGTATGGCCATTTTCCAAGATGGTCAAGTTTGCATCGGTGCCATTTTGGAACAGGGCAGCTGGTTCTGCACATGTGCAGAGCAGCTGCTGTTTTTCAAAATGGTGACGTATTGCCTGTGCCCATCTTGGAAACGTGTCATGCATGTGCAGAACAGCCCAATGGCCAATTTGCATATGGGCAGAGCATTTTTTAATTTTTCCAAGTATCTCCTGAGATTTTCAAAACGACAGCAAGATCCTCCTGAGATCTTGCTGACAATTCTCGATTCTCACACGATTCTAGTGAGAATGAAATGTATGCTTGTTTCAACCCTAGTAATAACCGTTCTCTATTTACTTGTTCCGCACTACTCATGATTTTATAAAATTCTACTATATCCGCTGTCAGTCATTTCCAAACTGAAGAGCTCTAACCTCTCTAGTCTCTCTTTATAGGAGAGTTTTGCCATTCCCTAGAACATGTTTGTTTCCATTCTCTGTACCTTTTCTATTCTACTACAACTTTTTTTGAGATGGGATGACCTGAAGTGCACACACTAGTCAAGGTGTGATCACATCATTGATTTATATAGAGTCATTAATATTTTCAGATTTATTCTCCAACTATTTATGAATAATTCCTAACATTATGTTTGCCTTTTTGACTGCTGCCACAGACTGAGCTGATGGTTTCAATGTATTGTCCACAATGATTCCAATGTCCTTTTCCTAAGTGGTAACTCCTAATTTAGAACTGAGTGTACATATAGCTGGGGTTATTTTTCCCTATTTGCATTACTTTACACTTGTCCACATTAAATTTAATCTGCCATTTAGATGCCCAGTCATCCCGTCTCACAAGTTCCTCCTGCAGTTCTTCACAGTCTGCTTGCGTTTTAATAACTACCTTGAATAACTTTCGTCATTTACAAATTTGATCACCTCACTCTTTACTCCCTTTTCCAGATCATTAATGAATACATTAAACAACACTGGTCCCAGTACAGATCCCTGGGGCACTCCACTATTTACCTCTCTTCATTGTGAAAACCGATCATTTAGTCCTACTATGTTTCTTATCCTTTAACCAGTTACCAATCCACAATAGGACACTGTCTCCTATCCTAACCCATGACTTTTTAATTTATTCCAGAGTTTCTCAAGAGGGACTCTATCAAATGCTTTCTGAAAATCCAGATACACTGTATCAACCAGCTCACCCCTTTCCACATGCTTATTTACACCCTCAAAAATTTCCAATAGGTTAGTGAGGCACAACTTCCCTTTCCTAAATCCATGTTGATTCTTCACATAAGCCATGGGTAGCAGTCAGTGGCTAGTATTGTTTACTTGTCTATAGCCAGCACCTAGCCATTACAGAGATAAACTGTAGCCAAGAAACTGTAAATTAGGGAAGGTGCCTGTCTAAGTGAGAGCAGCTGGACAATTGGAAGGCAGTTAGCTGACTATGAGCTTGGCCTTCCACACAGATGTAGTGAGGTTAAGGCCAATAAAGAATAATCAGCTTCAGCCAGTCCCTGAGGAGGTTAGATCAGGAAGGAGCTACAAATGGAGACAGATTACTCAGTTAGTTGATGGGAAGTATAGAGGAAGGTTGGTATTTGGCTGCTAAGCCACACTGATATAGAACCTTCCTGCTTGAGGCTTTAAAGGGAGGAAGCCTCTATGCCCCCGGACAAGGGAGAAAGCTTCTATTCATAGACAAGGGAGTTTCAGGGGAAAGTTCACCCTGGTTAATTGGGCTGGAGAGTAGAGCAAGGAGCTGGTTAACGTGGCTATCAAGCCATATTAACTTAGATCCTTTTGACAAGGGCTTTTGAGGGAGCAAGCCTCTGCCCTTGGAAAGAGGGGGAACTGTGAACCCTGTTTTGGAGATAGTAGGGAACAAGCCTCCCGCCCCTGAACAAGAGAAGCAGACAGATAGCGTAGAAGCTGCAGGTGGGCTATTGTAATAAGGGCTCATAAAGAGCCAAGGTCTTTGTTTAAAGCCCATGAGGGCTGAAAGCCAAGGAGGCCTAGGGAGCCCAAAGGTTCAGGATTTATGTTTGAACACTTTATATTTGCAGTCCTGCCTTTTTGGGTGAACCCCCTTCTGGTTGCACAAGCTGTGAGGGGTGTTGGAAAGCCTGAGTAAATGAATGACCCCAATCAGGGGTCATTGTTAGCCCTATGAGGGGCAGTGATTATTTAATGTATGAGGGGCTGACTGATGTATTTTGTGTGTGACTTGTGTTCCCCTAGCAGCTTCTCTTAGCTGGAGAGCCAGTCCTGTCCACAACTTGTTTATCGGTATGCCCAGTAATTCTGTTCTTAATAATTGTAATCATTTCCACCATGTTGCCCAGCACAGATGTCAGGCCTGCCAGTCTGTTGTTTCCAGGATTGCCTCTGGAATCCTTTTAAAATATGGTTTTACATTCACCACCCTTCAGTCCTCATGTACAGTGGCAGATTATAACAATTGGTTACAAAATTACAAGTAGTAGGTCTATAATTTCATATTCAAATCAAATCAAATCTTTATTTGCATAACCGGTAGGTCCTTGCATACAACAAAATATATATGTTAAAAGAAAATTTGTAAAAAACAGTCATTCGTTGGGTTTATCAATCCAACGGCCCAACTTTAAAGCATAAAGTATACAATAATATACAAAAAATTCACTTTAATGCCCCTGAGAATTTCATATTTGAGTTTCTTTAGAACTCTGGAATGAATACCATCTGGTCCTGGTGATTTGTTACTAGTTAGTTAAAGTTCCATTTAATACTGCACCCCTCTGGTGACCTGGAGCGGCTCACAACAAAAATGAAAGCATAAAATATAATTATAAAATATACAACAGTACAGATCTGCAATAAAACAAAAAAACCCAACCCCCTCCCCCCTGCAGAATGCCTGGTGGAAAAGCCAGGTCTTGTAACTACATTAAAAAGCCAGGAGATCTGGGCTGAGGCTGAGGCAGACCTCCACCTGTTTTGGAGATAATAGGGAAGAAGCCTCCCGCCCCTGCATTCTGCAGTCGCCAAGAACACCCTCCTGTCTGTTCAGACCCGCCGGTAACGCGGGGCCTCCAGGAGAGCGTTCTCGGATGACTGCATTGTTCACCCAGGACCCGGGAGTTGAGGCGACCTTTCAGGTAAATGGGGTCTAGGCTGTGCAGGGCTTTTAAGGTCAAAGCCAGCACCACCAGTAATTTGCTCTAGAACCTCTTCCAGAGTCACATTGATTTGTGACAGGTCTTCCAATTTATCAGCTACAAAGAACAGTTCTGGCTTGGGTATCTCCCCAACATGCTCTGCAGTGAAGTCATAAGCAAAACATTCATTTAGCTTCTCTGTAATATCCTTATGCTCTCTGAGTGCCCCCTTTAATCCCTGGTCATCTAGTGGCCCAGCTGACTTTCTAGCAGGCTTTTTGCTTCTGATGTACTTTTAAAAGTTTTTATTATTAGTTCTTGCCTCTTTAGCAAGTCTCTTTTCAGATTCTTTCTTGGCCTGACTTATTAACATTTACATCTAATTTTCCAGTGCTTATGTTCATTCCTATTTTCCTCATTAAGACTAGCTTTCCATTTATAATAAGTGGTTTTTCTGATCACAAGTGTCTGGAACACACAGTATATATAAAGAAACCAACAGATGTGAACAATTAATTTCATTGTTATAGTCTAATTGGAGCTTCACAACTCCAGAGTCCAATTATTGCTTGGACTGACCCAATTATTATGTCACCTTGACAACAAAAACTAAATATAAAATAGTTATTCATTAGTTCTGCATTTGGGAACCATGACTCACTGTACTTAATTGATCATGCTTAGATCTGAAACAAGTACCCACAAAAAGGGTATACCCAAAGACTTTCCAGTACCCAATTTGACTTGAAAATATCAGGTATCAATTGGTGCCTGATTCTGATTCAAGTACCCAATGCCCTGTAACGTCCTGACATGTTGACTTCAAGTCCTGTAATGTAGACTTCAAGTTCCAATTTATTCAGCTTTCTGTCTCAATTTACTGATTGGTAAACTGAAAATATGTACTGGAAATTTACTGATTGTTCAGGTAATTGTGGATCCAAGTGGTAATCGAGTAGCCCTTTGATTACCCAATGTGGTACTCAAATAATTGTGTATTACTTGCAAGTAGCAAATCAGCTATCTGCTCCAGCTCTAAATTCATACTGATTTTTAGGAGGTTTGGGTTTTCTTTTTGCACTTTTCAATTTGTCTTTCTTCTGATGCACAATTGGTATTATATCTCGCATTCCTCCAAACATCTTAGAACATAAGATGTGCCATACTGGGTGAAAACAGACATGATGCTAACCACCCTTTAACCACCCTTGGTGGTCATTTATGCATGTTTCAGGGCTGCATAGGGCACCAATACAGCCCTGCAACATGCATAAATAACCACCAAGGGTGGTTAAAGGGTGGTTAGCGTCATGTCTGTTTTCACCCACTGAGTCAGACCATCGAGCCCGGCATCCTGTTTCCAACAGTGGTCAATCTCAGTCACTTGGGAGATGTATCCCAATGAAGATCATAATGGAGCCATCTGTTCCCTGTTGTCCATGCCAAGCTCCCAACAGTTGGAGGTTATGTCCCACAACCTACTTGGCTAATAGCTAGAGCTAAAACAAAAAATATCTGTAAGTGCTGAGTCTGACGGAAACAACTTTTACCTTCATTCATGTGAGGAGGAAATCTACCAGCATTTTCAACATTTTTTGTGATTTTCTGCTATTTTCCACCACTTCAGTAATTTCTGGTAATTATTTAGGTACTTTCTGGTATCAGTATTTTTTTTGGTAATTCTGAGTAATACTGGAAATTACCAGAAATCACAAAAAAATTACAGGAAATTGTGGGCACTGATACCAACGGGACTGGAAGCGCATAAGCAGGAAATACACACAAATGGCTGAAAGTGCTCTCGAAAGGTGGAACAAGAGCACCAGCTCTTACTTCAGCCCTACTAGTAGCCAAAATCCATTAATGACATACCCTCCATTGGTACTTATTCAATCCTTTTTTAAACCCAACAATGCTGCTAGCCCTGACAACCTCCTTTAGCAAAAAAATTCCACACAACTGCCTGTTGAGTAAAAAAATGCTTTCTTTTAGTTCTTTTACATCTACTGTCAGTTAGTTTCATGGAGTATCCCCCTACTCTTTGAGAGGATAAACAACCACTCCCTATTTAGCACAGGGGGTGCAGATTAGTTTTGTTTTTTAATCACTAAAACAAATTATGGCCCGTTCATTTTTAGTAATATATGAAAATGACAGGCCATGCTAATGAAACAGATGAAAGGAAAAGGAAAAGTAGTGTCAATTTTCGTTACCAAAATAAAAAGTTAAAATTAAAAATCAAGGTGCATGTGCAAATTAGCCACCGGAGTCATTCTGCGCATGCACACCCTTTCCCCAAAAGATGTTGGCAGAGTCAATGCCATTTTAGAAAAGGGAAGCTAGTCTTTGCATGTGCAAATGACTACCATGTGCAGACTGCCTTCCCTTTTCCGACGTTGGCTGCAATCCCAAGTGGGATCTGTGCGAGATCTGTGCAGCTCCCACATGGGATCCATGTGACACAACACAATCCTCTAGGAGATGCGTGCAGTTTGCACGTATGTGTACGCACACAGAATGCACGCAGCCTTTGTGGGGCATAGGATCGCCCCCGCTGTCAGCACCGTTTTTGAAAATGACTGAGCATGCGCAGAATGGTCAGGCAGGGGTTTTGTATTTTATCTGCCATTTAATTACTCAGTCACTCAGTATCACAAGATCCTACTACAATTCCTGAGTTATGTTGGCTACCAAAGAAGGACCTATCAAGTTCCCATTATAGAAATATATAGATCTCTCTTTTCTCATCCACAATAAGTGAGTTTAAGCAGAAAAGTGAAATCTTCCCTTAGTATACCTCTTTGTCTTGTAAAATGGGATTTTTTACTACTGTTTTCTCTAAACTTAATCGGGTCCAATGTATTTCACATAGGTCATTTGCAGATTTCCTTGTCATTCCCAATTATGCATCCACTTATGGGCAGCATGAGAATCAGAATGCATTTCCTCCTAGGATATTAATTTTTTAAAAATAAAGTTATCTTCAAAATTGATTGATACCCCATATTAGATATATTTAATATCACTGTCTCCTATTTAGGCAATATCTTGGGAGTTTTGCTGGTTTTTGACAATTGTTTTAAAAAGATTTCAGATTTTTGTCTTGATTTCAAATCTCAACTGCTATGGAGCTTCCCAAGGTCACGATCTTTCCAAGGAAATTTGGCACCCATTTGCTGAGTGACAGAAGCATGCAGCCAATGAAACACTGAAGTCCAATGGACTTTTTACAGTAGATTTAGTTCTATCCTTGGTTTCCCCAAAAGTCCTACTATGGGTGATTTTAGACAAGCGCCTCCCCACCCATTACCCAAACTACCCACACATCATACATGTTGTAAGGTTGCATTGGTGCCTTATGTAGCCCTGCAGCATGTATGGTGGGTGTGTAGTTAGTGGGTAATGGTTGGGGAGGTGCTTGTCTAAAAACACCCTAAAATCTCTCTCTGAATTAAAATTCCATTTTAATTACCATGGGGGGAAATAATAAAAGTAAGTCTTAAGATATCAACAGACCAATTTTCTTGGTTTTATAACTACAATGGACATGCAATTATATTTTTAGGAAAATTAAAGATATGTATTTCCTCCTACTATTATTTTGTTTATCTCCTTTCATGTAAAGCTCAACATGGCCAAGACCGAACTCCTCATTTTTCCTCCCTCCTCTTCTGCTCCCTCTAACCTACCCATCTGCATCGATGGAGTCACCATCCATCCTGTTCTCCAAGCTTGGGCTTCATCTTTGACATGCACCTCTCTTTTAAACCTTACATTGACTCTGTGCCAAATCCTGCCGATTCACCCTCCATAATATTGCTTGGATCCGCCCCTTTCTCTCTACCTCCTCGGCCAAACCCCTTGTTCATGCCTTGGTTATCTCTCGCCTCGATTACTGCAACCTCCTCCTTGCTGGCCTCCCTCGCTCTCACCTGTCCCCCCTTATCGCAATCCAAAACTCCGCTGCCAAGGTCATTCACTCTGCCCGTCGCTTTGACCATGTGCAGCCTCTCCTCTTCTCTCTTCACTGGCTCCCCCTTCCTGAACGTATCCTGTTTAAACTCCTGGT
>QEPC01008573.1:572736-599499 GCA_003113815.1 Sphenodon punctatus | reverse complement strand
TCCACATCCAGTCTCTGGGCTGAGGGCTGCCCTCCCCCCTGCTCCACTATCAACCCTGACTCGTTTCCTAAAGCCAACTCCCCTAGCTGGGAGTGTCTCTGCAATAAGGTATTACCTATCTCCACCCTCGGAGAGAGACCCGCTATCTGACCCCTTATTGAAACTTCCCCCTGTGCTACTAGATCCCTTGACCTACAGTCCGTAGATCCCCTGGCACTTCCATTAAGGCCTATAAATGACCTAACAGCAGTAGATGTATCATTCAGATTATCCCCCTCTCCTCTCATCATCTGCCGGACCTCCCTCCTACCTGAAATAGGTTTGTTACTCCTCAGAGCTAAGGTAGAAATCACCGTATTTTCATACACGGGGCTAAGATACACCCCCCAGCTGGAAAATAGGGACCTATAAGTAAGCAATCTATCAACAATCTCCCTAGAGTGAAAGTAAATAACCAATCTCTGGGTCTGTTTAACCATAGGGAGTAAATCAAAATGCACAATGTGATGATAGGGTATAAAGTCACCAGTAATACCTATTATATGGTGGCAGATCAAGTGCTTGGAGGACCACTGCGGGCATAGCCCATGAGGCAAGGGGATAGCCTCAACCGCCAGAGCTGTATAGCTCAACCTCAACTGTGTCAGTGGTTCTCGCCCCCAGGACCTTGTCCTGTCATCCTTCCCCACTGAGGGATGAGTTTCAGAAGCCCCATCCCCAACTTCCTCTGTTTGGGATGCCATATTAGCCCATTCCTTTTCCTTCAGCCCCTCCTCTCTCTTTGTGGGTTGCGCATTCATTAACCCAGCAGAATCTGTTGTTGCAAAAGTTGTACATTGATTTTATCCAACTGCTTATATAATTTATGAATTAAATCCCCCACCACAAGACACTGGTTCCCCAATAATGCATAATCCAGTGGAATCAACTGTACCCCCTCAATGTCATTACCCGCACTGTTCAGCTCGACTCCATTCATTATGGGCAAGGTTGGGTAAGGTTGCACTACATCATAGTCAGTGTCTTGGGGTACAGAAGTGAGGCCAGATTCCTCACTAACTGCTTCAGCCCCCAGGAGGGGATCCTCCCCCCGATCACTCCCTGACAGACAGGGCTCTTTGACAAAAAAGTCATCCAATTTAACCTGTCTGGCTTTTGACCATGCCCTAATTTCCATACCATGCTTCCTTCGCCTCCGCGTCATGTTTCGCCCACAAATATTAAGCTAGAACTCAAACAGTTAGAGGGTGGGCGCCCTGCGCCTGGCCCGCGCCTAAGGCTGCATGCACAAGAGGGCGCGCTGCCTCTTGCACGCGCCTCCAGCTCTGCAGCCGCGCTTTTACCTTCTAGGGGGTGTGGCTCGTTACACGGCTCCTCCTCCCAGTCACTGCTGCAGGAGATCAGGGGGATCAGGGAATTCACTTCTGGTTCCTCCCTCTAGCACACAGGGCTCCCTGCTAATCCAGGCTTCTGTTGGCAATGTGCTCTTCTTCAAGGGGCGATACAGGAAAAATGAGGGCAGCAGCTCCAGCAAAGACCCGCTGCTCAGGCCTGCTCTCCCCCAGCACCTAATAATAATAATGATAATCTGCTGTACATTCCACAACTGCAACCAAAGTCTAACAGAAGCCTAAGCTTCAAAGATAGGCATTAATATCATTATAATTAGCAATGTCTCTATCATATTTCCTTTTCTAAGCTCCTTTACTTTAATTACATATACAACTAGATGTTCTTTCACTTCATCCACAAGAAGCACACACTGCATATTTACCAGTAGCAAAATAGCTGTTTGTTAAAATGCTGCAGCAGCATTAGCAGACTGGTTGGGAAACTATAATTTCAGCCAACTTTCTAAGTCCCTCCCCCCCACACCCGGGTAATTTCAGACGTGACGGGTCCAGAGGCCTGCAACGCTGAACTCTGGACTGGGATCCATCATGATCGGGTCATCTTGTTAGAGAGGGCCTCGAGCCCCCCCAAAGATGGATACCCCCCTTTTTTGCTGTATAACCCAGGGCCGCAAACCTAGGCCAAGGGGGTCTAAAACGGCAGGCCCCAGAGGCAACCAGAGGCCAGAGAACATGGATAAAGGCTTGATAGAGAAGCCTCCCCATATGAGGTGCACAAGGAAGAGAGGAGGGGGGCAGGTGAAAAGCATGGAAAGAAAGGATCGGTCCAACCACCCTACCTCCTAGCAAAAAGGGACCGCTCATGGAAAAATACCAGCCTAAGGTTGAGAAAAAGACTAGAAGGGAGAGCTCTCTGAATAAGGAATGGAGTCATTAAGGAGAAGGGCTCACCCTGTTGTGACAAAGGACTGGTAGCCATGACTCAGAGCAGCAACATCCTATCTCCATATTCCCCAAGAGAAACTAGACACACACTCATTGTATCTTGAAGCCTGTCGTGAAGCCCTTCCTTCCCTCCCTTCACTTTTTGTTTACCCTTTCCTCCTGTGTAAAAGGTGTCTGGTGAATCTGGTATAGCCCTTTTTGTCATGGAAGCAACCTCCCCTCGTTAGCCCATTGTACACCCCAAACGACCCTTCGTAGCCTCCCAAACTCCTTTGTCCAGCACCCCTTAACTGCCCCTGGTTTTCCCATCAACCTTTAAGAAATCTTGGGACCCAGATACGTGCAGGTTACTCTGTGCATGTCTGAGTTGAGAGATCTCCCAGACTCTGGTCTGCCCCTTCTTTTTTTCCTCCATCCCCTGAAATCCGCTGGATCCGTGGACTACCTGTCCCGTCTCAACAGGCAAGGAAATGAAACCACAGGTCCAGACTTTCCAAGACAACTGGGGAAGCCCTGTCTCTCTCCCTCTCTCCCCCCTCTCTCTTTCTCTCTCTCTCCCTCGTTCGCGTTCTCTCGTTCCCCATCGCTGAGCCAACACCGGACCCCACTCCCTTCTCCTACCATACTCCCCCCAAACCTCTTGTGTTTTCCCCTTTTAAAACCCACCAGCCAGACCGGGACTGTGTTTCTCTGTTTTGTATGGCAATAAACTTCTTGTTATTGAACACCTGTGTTTCTCTCTCTTTCTACTTTGTGAGGGTACAGAAACTGCCTGTAGCACATACTTGTCCTCAACTTGATCCTTTTGAACATGTGGAGACCCCAGTTTAAGTCATTAAGCTAATTCCCCCAAAGTTTAAAGAACGGTGGATATTGGGAGTACTCACCCCCCAATAGTCACGAGTGGGAGGGGGGTCTCCTGTTAACAGTCTGTCTGCTAGACGTGCCGGCCTAATCCCTGAGGGGGATCAGGGAGGGGCTGCATGGGGAAGGGGAGGATCTGTGTAGCGCAACATGCAGCCACTCAGCCCTGCCCCCCCATGCTCCCTCGACTGCCTGCCCATGGGGAGATGGGTGGGCGCAGCATCCAATGAGGCCACTGTGCCCGAATCCATCCCGTGGTTGGGGCCTGATTCTGGGATGGGGCTGGCGATCAGATGTGTAGCGGCACCACCACCGGCCCCATACCAGATTGTGTCCACTCTAACCACGGTTCTCAAACTCTGGTCGGCCGGAGGTCGAGAACCATGGTCAAGCTTGATACCAGCCAGGGGTTCACTGTGGTGAACATCTGGATGGGACCAAACAGTCGTTCCCAGAAACAGCACCACTAAGGGTGATCCACTGTGGTGAAAGGAACTTTCTTAACATCTGAAATTACCCACGTTGTGTTTTTCCCCTCACTGTGCTTTGTGCCCCCTCTTTCTTTGTGGCAAGATCCTGAATCAGATCCTTATAATTATAGGACCAGGTTAGACTCACATATTTTATTTTACTTTCCTCAGGGCAGGGTGCCACTTCTATAATAATGGTTAGGGATGGAACCCTTGGTATTGCTGAGAACTGAATGTAACCAATAATGGTTATATCAGATTAATCCTCTATCTCTGTTCCTTCTCGGTTCTTGGCAGTATCAGATCTTTTACATCTTTTAAAATCAGATTTTAACATTGCAGTTTTCCCCACTGAAGTCAATGTGGGGGGGATGCAATGTTAAAAATCCGATAACGAGAGAACCGAGAACCGATAAAAACTGATAGACCAAGTATCAAGATTTCTTCAATAGGCCCACCCATAATAACGGCTAAATACAAATCAGAGCTTCATTCAAATAAAATAAGAAATCAAAGAAAACAATTTTAAACAAAAATCACTCAGGAAGGGAAGCTTTGAGCCCTTGACTCCAAATTCCTACGCTAGTGTTCCTGAATCTTCCCTGCCACCCCAGTCCTGTTTTTAAAATCTTAAGCTTAAAATAGTAATAAAATAAATCACACACAAAGGCCCCCAACCCAACCCTATATAAGCTAGACTTCAACTGTGACCTTCACATTTCTGTTTCTAAGCTGTATCACTTTAGTTATAGATGAGACAGCTGACTGACATGCTTCTTCATTTCATTCATTAGAAAAAACACACTTTGCATATTGGTCAGTAGTAAAATAGTTGCTTGTTAAAATACTCAGAAGCACTAATAGAGTGGCTGGACAGTTATGATTAAGGCCAAACTTTCTAAGATCATTGTTTTTCACCCTCACTGTGGACTGTATCACCTTTCTCTTAGGCCCTTTTTACACAGGCCTGGGTCCGTGCAGTGCAAGGGGTCGGGTTTCACACCAGTGCATATGCGGTAGGTGGGGAGAGGGTATATACAAGTGCATACTGACCTCCACTCATTGCACATACATGGAGCAATCATCATTTTTGCCAGTTGTGCCGTATGTGTGCAATGTATCGGTGTGCATGTGTGTTCACGGGACCGTGCACACACGCACACACACACTGCGGCTTTTACACGAGACTCCCCCACGCATGGACACCCACATTTCTGGGTATTCATGCACGGTGCTACTCATGTAAAAAGGGTCTTAGTCTTAGCTTATTTATATAATGTGATAGAAGTTACCTATATTTTCTTACCCAGCAAAACAGGATGTTTTAAAGGGCAAAATGAGGTGTTCAGAAAACAGTCAACAGATAACAGAAAGTGAGATATCAATGTGTGATCTCATGTGCCAGGGCGTAAGAATTTCTTCACACAACAGGAGATCTGTAGATGGAACACTCTCTACCGGTCACCTGACACAATTCTCCCAAATGCTAGGATGTATCCTCTGCTCCAATCCTTCCCCACTGCTTTTATGGCTAAGGATATAAGCAAGGTGGAGGTGGTTCCCATCCTGGTCCCAAATGTAAGAGATGGAGATAAAGCTATTCAAATGGTATATTTTATTGGACTAACTTCTGTGGATTAGAATAAACAAATGTAGGTCTGTATGTGGACAAAAAGCTTATGCACATTCTCCAACAGAAGTTGGTCCACTAATATAAGTACAACATTTAGGGTTTTCTTAGACATTATCGGTGAAAAGCATGCCACACTTAAACCCACTCCCAGGTGAGAGTGTAGCAGCGGCTGTCCCAGGGCCACACGAGGTGCTGGGGTCACAATCTGGGGAATTAGCTGACCCCCTGCAACGCCACTTCAGCCTTGAGCCTCAGCTGAATCCCCCTCTTTACAGAAGGGGGTACCCTCTTAGGACACACCACACAGTCTAGAGGGTATTAAGTCTGCAATCCTTTATTGGACACAACCAGTGTACCCAGTCCCTGGGGCTGCCTGCTCAGTTGCCTCCACCCTGCAGGCCCAGGTCAATCTCTCTCAGGCACAGGAGCATCACAATATGACACACACACCCAGTCCATCTAATCAGGCCTCAAAGCCCCAGGCTCTGGTCAAGCCTTCCCCAGTCAAGAGGCTCCCTCCTGGGCACAGCCTCTCCCACTTGTCTTTGTCCCTCTGGTTCTCCAACCCTCATCACCTTGGATAGCGTAGAGCAGGAAGGTTTGTTCAGGGAGATGTTGTTCCTTTGGCTCCCTGGCAGAGACTCTCTCCCCGCTGCCTTGTCCCTCCTTTTATACAGGCAGAGTGGGCGTGGCCAGGCTTCTTCTACTCAGCCTTAAAGGGTCACTAACCTCCCCACTCTGTCCCTGGGGTTTCTCAGCCTGTGCTCCCCACAGGCTGATCCCCAGCTCTGAGGCTCAATTTGCCACACCCCTGTGTGCACTCAGCCCTCTGGCTGGCCCACACAGTCCCCTTCTTAAAGGGACAGCAACCCCACGGGACTTCTCCCTGCTACACCCCTCCCCCTTCAGGGAGACAGGCTTCTCCCTGAGAAGACTGACTTTGATATTTAGCAGTGTGCAGCTTCTCCACCATCTTTTCAGGATTTTACATATAGTCAGGAATTAACACATTCCCCATGAGACCCCTTCTGGAGTGGGAGGCCGGCCCACCCATTCCTTTCGGACCGCCTAGCCCTGGGAACCTCAAAGCCAGCCTACGCTGGTCATGTGCTATACCCGCACAATAGGGTTCCTCCCAGGGCTCTCATTGTCCTTGGTGGTTGGCTCCATCACCTACCCTACCACCCATAATCACCATAGTGTCAGTTGACCCCAGTCGGCTCAATCGCCTACACCCTGCTGGATTTCTCCTGGATCACAGTCCCAGCCAGCTCAATCACCTACATGCTGCCCCTCCTAGGCACATGAAAGTACCGGCTCAATCACCCCCCTGTACTTCTTTTATCCTTCAGGTAATCTTAGGTGCATTAGGATACCGGCTCAATCGCCCCCCTGCACACACTTTCTTAGGCCACCTAGGTGCCCTTCAGGCCCTCAGGTCCCTTGTTCCCCTTTTCTTGGGGTTAGGATAGCGGCCCACCCATGCCTGCGGAATATCTCACCCTGGGACCCTTAAAGGAGGACTCCTCCTGCAGGTTGGCAGCTATGTTCCTGCAGTATCTTTTAACTTCTTTTCCCAGGGATTCACTCACTCTGAGGTGGGTGTATCCTCCCCAGCCTTGTCTCCTGATTCCCAGGTCTTGCCAAGAGCAACCTTCAGCTCCTTCACCTCCTTATGGAGAGCCAGGTTCTCTTGTACTGCCTCATACCTGTCTCTTGCTATCTGAACCACCATGCCATTAGAGAGCTTGGTCATGGTTTCTTGGTCCTTCCTCTCGGGCCTTGAGACCACCTGCCCCTCTCTGAGGGCCTTTAGCTCTTTCAAGAGGAAGGCATTGTCAGTCATCACCTGCCTGACTGTCCTTTTAAGATTGTCTATATCTTTTGAGCAGTCCCCTTCTACCTGGGTGCCCATAGACTTCCTTCCTCTTTCCTTTACTTTAGGACTACTTCTCTTCCTAGCAGCCCTTTGACCCTCTTTGTGAGGCTTTCCTTTGGGACAGTCTCTTTTCAGATGTCCTAGGGCTTTGCAAGCCCAACACCTCCTAGGAGGTCTTGGCTCCCATTTCGGGCTCATTTCCCTTGTGAGGCTGGCCACTGCCACCAGACTGAGGCTTTTGTCTGGCTCAGGCCTTGCATCCCTCTTCCCTCTGTAGGGACACAGCCTTTTCACATGTCCCATCACCCCACAAATCCAGCAACATATCTCCTTCCCCCGGCTCTGACATCCCAGAGTCCAGGTGCTCAGGAGGCCTTGCCATTTCTCCTGGCAGGTCCTCCAGTAGTGTCCTAGCTGGCCACAATTGTGACACCGCTGCACAGTACTTCCCACCTTGGGTCCTCAGTACTTGCATGTCACAGACCTTGGCTGGCTGGTCATGCCACCTCAGCTCTACAAAATTCCACAGGCTGAGTGTCATCGGGGTACGCCTCCGGCTCCAGCATGCACCTCCTACTGCCATAACCTAGCTCAAGGCCTTTCCTGGCTAAGCTACTCCTGCGCACTCCTCACTTCTCAGTTCTGGTTCAGGCGCAAGCTCCACAGCTTTCTCCCAGCATCTGGTCCCAAACTTGCTCACTGACTGGACGCCATCCTCCAATCCTGTCTACTTTTGGCACCCAGGCTCACCTTCCACCAGGGAGCTCACACAGGTGCAGCTCCAACAGGCAGCCTCCAAATCTACACATTAATGGCTGCCAAGGTTGGGTGCAGTTCCTGTACTCACTAGCGGGTGGTGCTATGCACACATTTTCCATCACATGCTGTAGCAGTGGGTGTCCCAGGGCCACATGGGACACTGGGATCACACTCTGGGGAATTAGCTGACCCCCTGCTACTCCGTTTCAGCCTCAAGCCTTGGCTAAATCCCCCTCTTTACAGAAGGGGGTACCCTCTCAGGACACACGACAGAGTCTAGAGGGTATTAAGTCCACAATCCTTTATTGGAAACAACCAGTGTACACAGTCCCTGGGGCTGCTGGATCAGTTGCCTCCACCCTGCAGGCCCAGGTCCATCTCTCTCACCACCACCCCCAGTCCATCTAGCCAGACCTCAAAGCCCCAGGCTCTGGCCAAGCCTTCCCCAGGCAAGAGGCTCCCTCCTGGGCACAGCTTCTTCCACTTGTCTGGGTCCCTCTTGTTCTCCAACCCTCAGCACCTTAGATAGCATAGAGAAGGAAGGCTTGTTCAGGGAGATGTTGCTCCTTTGGTTTCCTGGCAGAGACTCTCTCCTCGCTGCCTTGTCTTTCCTTTTATACAGGCAGAGTGGCTGTGGCCAGGCTTCCTCTACTCAGTCTTAAAGGACCACTAACCTGCCCACTCTGTTTCAGGGGTTTCTCCATCTGTGCTCTCCCCAGACTGTAAGTAAAGTTTATTGTTTCAACCATTAGGTTATAACAAAATAACACAGCATAACAATATAGTACAATATAAAGGTAAAAACTAGACTGCAAATGGGCAAGGGAACGTCCATGATAACAAACATTTACCCACCAAGGGGTCTTTCACTAATCAAACATAATTTTAAATGGAATTTTATTCCCCCTAACTAATAAATTCTAACAAAAACATTAGTATTATTATCCCCCTAAAACCAAAGGATTTTGTTATTGACCGGAAGTTATAGTGTTCCACCATAGAAATATATAGTTCCACATAATTTCTTATATATACATATATAAGCACGTACATATCACAGGGTTTCCATACCAGCCATCCATAGCATCCCTTAACCATTCCACTAGCACATATATTATCCCCAACTTCCCAGCAGAGCTTGGACACAAAACTTTCTCACCCTTTATCAAGATATAAATCTTTTACAACTGGCCACTTACTGGGCATACTTGATAGCTCTCAGCCGCAAAAAGATTTGGCAATATCTGGCAACCATTTTCGTAAGTGTCGGGTCCGCCCCTTCTAACAGCCTCCGCTTCAAATTCACACGGTCAGGAGAATCCTCTATGTATCTGCCCAGCAAAATATGTCTGGGCCCAGTTAGGGCAGTACAGTTGAAAAAAATGTGTTCACAGGAGTCAACCTCCTGTAAATCGCATAACCCACAATACCTTTCAGACTGGGGGATACCCCTGTAACGTCCTTCTAACACTGTGGATGGATATACGTTGCAGCGGAAGCAAGTAAAGGCCTTACGTTGATTGAAATCTAGCCATGAATAGAGGTAGCTGTTCCTCTGCCGCATGAGTCTGTCCATCAAGTAATCAGGGGCCACCCGTTGAGTTGCAAGCAGGGACCCCTCCTCCTGCCTCTCCTGATCAAAGATCCTCCTTCTTATAAGGGTCATAACTCTCCTAGGGCCCAGAGGCTCCAACACTTCTTTAGAGAATCCCAGGAGTCTCACTTCTTCTTCCACACATTTACCCCAGGAACTAAGAAGACCCGCTTCCACAGCCAGGGCCAGCAAGGAGCTGCCCTGGGGAGGGGGAAAGAAAAACTTTTATCCAGAACCCTATCAGAATCTGCAGGGCTCTGGATCTAATAGTTGGACTTGCGGTCTCCTGTCTCAATAACACCTGGGGGGTACTCCATGGGACCCCCAAAATAGTGTGCAGCACCTGATTCTGTATGCTTTCCAATTCCGACAGAAAGAATAACCCCCAGACCGGGAAAGCATAAAGACTCTGTGCAACAACCTTAGCTCTAAAGAGCCACAGGACTGGCAGCACCAATCTCCCTCCTTGGGTAAAAACAAACCCCTAGAATCGCTATCGAGGAGTTCTTTGATTGGTGCAGCACAGCCTTGAGGTATGGCCACCAGCTAAATGATGAAGAAAAAATTACTCCTAAATACTTAAACTCCCTCACTTGGGCAATAGAATTGCCCCCAATCTCCCACCGATGGATTTTCCTGTATCCATGACTGCTCATCACCATCACTTTGGATTTGGAGAAATTTATCTTTATACCTTCCCTGTCGCAATATTCTCCAAACCTTTGTAAGGCCCTTCTCAGCCCCACCAACGTCTGGGATGTCAGGACTGTGTCGTCTGCATAAAGGAGGGCCGGCACTTTCCTCGTGCCAATCCTAGGGGTGTGTGTTTCATAGTTGTTCAAAAAAGAAATTACGTCATTTACAAATAAATTAAATAGTACTGGGGCCAGCAGACACCCTTGTCTGACCCCTCTAGAGACCCTAACTTCCTTCAACCGCTGACTAGCAGTTGCCGAGCGTATTTGAATTATATTGCCAGCATGAATCTGGGTCAATAGAAAAAGCAGCCGTTTGTCAATAGAGGTGGCACCTAATTTAGCCCACAGCCTTTCCCTGCTGATAGAATCAAATGCCATAGAGAGATCAGCGAAGCACAGAAATTTTTTTCCCTGCTGGGTGACATAGTGATTGGAAAGAGTAGCAAGGACAAGAGCTTGATCAAAGGTGGACTTTCCACTCTGGAACCCCACCTGTTCCAGTACTATGATATTGTTCTCATTTGTCCATTTGGTCATTTTATCCAACAGAAACCGGGTGTACAATTTCCCTATGATACTTAAAAGACAGATCAGGCGATAGTTTCCCAACTGGGAGGCATCGCCCTTCTTGTAGATTAGGACCACTATCCCGGTGCACCAAGCTTTAGGGATTTCCCCTGAAGAATTAATTTCAGAGAAGAGGGGTGGCAGGAAGTTGGTCCACCAATCAGGATTGGCTTTCAGAACCTCAGGGGGGATGAAATCCACACCTGGGGCCTTTCCAGATTTTAACTTGGCAATAAAAGCAACCACATCATCCATGGTGACAGGAGGCCACTCCGGCAGGCATGCAGTTGGAGTCAGAAGGGTCCTCCTCTCCACTGAGGAAGAGAAAATCCCTGTGTAAAACTCCTCCCACTGGTCTAGCAAAATTGCAGAGGCTAAGTTCCTGGACTAGCCTGGAAGAACCAAGCTCCAGAAGGACCTCTGATCTTTTTGTAAGGCAGCTTCCAGGAGCTGTGCCCATCTCAATTTCTGAGCCTCAATCCTCTTGACTGCAATTATCTGTCGGTAATGCCTCCGGAAGGCCAAAAATTCCAGCCTACGAATCCGGGTAGAACTGCTCCTTAACCCTCTAGCCAGTCGCCTCAATTCCCTCCTCAGCTCCCTGCATTCGCTATCAAACCATGAAGGGATATTACTCGGCCCAGGCCCCATAGTTTTGGTATATGTTAGGAGGGCTGTCTCTTATACACATCTAGATGTGTATAAGAGACAGCCACTATCCTTTCCACCAATCCTTCAACCATTGGTTGACGGGTAAAGTCCTCAAAGGCAGTCCTCACGGCTTCAGTCCACCTCACCTGTACCAACCCCCCCCCCTCTTAACCCTGGCCCAGGCTCTTCCCCTGCCGCCTGGGAAGAAAAAGGGTCCGTTAACAATAATGACAATGGGAAATGGTCTGACTCGGGTCTAGAGATAATGCAAAGTTCAAGAACGTTCTGAAAGGAGTTTTCCGACAGCAGAAAATAATCAATAACACTGGACCCTTTTGTTGAATGAAACGTAAAGGCTCCCTCATAGTCTCCACAAGAGCAGCCATTCAGAATCATGAGTCCAAGAGTGGACAAAAAAATCTCGAAGCTGGCCCGCTCTGGAGCTAACAACATGGTCTTGGGAGGTGCGTGTATATGGGCAATATTCAGGATCATCAAACCTGGGGGGCCCTGTATAAAGAGCAGGATTCCCTGTTCTTATATTAAAGTCCCCTCCCAATAGTGAAATGGCTCCCGGATAAAGTCTATAAGCCCCCTGCAATTTCTCCTGAATTCCTGGCAATAGATCAATTGAAAAGAAGGGAGAAGAGGCAGGGGGGAAATACAGGTTCCCCATCAATAGTTCCAACCCGGAGGGGAACAGACAATGATGCAGGGAGAAATAAGACCCTAAAGAGTCACAAAGCTGGATTTTGACTCCTTGATCCTGTGAGACCAATAGTGCGAGCCCCCCGCTCGCCCTCCCAGGGCCAATCGCGGGGGTGGCAGGCAGGGCAAAGACCAAAAATCCTTTGCACTCAAAATCGGAGAGAGCCCAAGTTTCTTGCAGGAGAACGAAATTGTATCTGGCCAAAAAAGAGAAAATCGACATCTAACTGGCTATTTCTCCACCCCGCAATATTCCAGCTAAGGAGTCTCAGAGAACGGGGTTCTATCTCAAGATGTCTTTACCCAACTGTTGGTCCAGGCACAACTGCGGGTCCTGTACCTCCACACAGTCTTGACTTAAAGACTGGGGGAGAAAATTTACTGGACCAGCGTTTTGGCTCAGAGGGCCTGCTAACAGGGACTCCTCAGCCTCAATCTCTATTCCCACCACCGTCTCACTCCCCTCCAGCTCTATAAGAATGGAGGGGACCTGTGAACCTTGAGGGGCAGATACCACGGTGCATAGAACCAACTTTGGATTGGGAAGCAAAAATCCATCACCACCCCCTTCCTTTGTCCTCATTCCCCTCCCCCCTACCTCGATAAGGGAGGAGGAAATAGATGGGCTGAATGGTGAAGCAGGGACCCTAGCTTTCTTCGCTTGGTCCTTCTCCCACCCTGAGGATGCGCCCAACAGGGATCTTCGGGATCTGAACTCTCCTAAATTCTTCAACAAAGATCCAAATTTGTCCAAGAGTCCCCTCTGATGGGGCTGCACAGTTATTGGAGGAGATTTTAAATTGGCAGTCTCTGATCTAAGTTCCACAACCTGGGGTGGTTCCTCAGGTATCTGATCCACTTCCATGCTTCTTCCCCCACCACTATTCTCCTCATTCGGGGGCAGCTGAGAGGCAGGGTGTGTGCCTTCTCATTGCGATTTTGGTACAAGAGATCATCCCTCCACATCTATATTCAAGGCCCTGAGGCCGCTGGGGCCATTTGGTCCCCTCCCACCCTGTCTTGACCGTAGGTATTGCGCACTTGGCCCTCCCCCTCACTCCGGGCAGGTGGGAACTTATCATCAGATGGCACTCCCCTTCCCTGCATTGGGGTAGGAGGCCTCTGGGAGTTCCTATGAACGAGGAGAGTATCATTCTCCAGGGGTTGAAACCCTACCTGTACCTGCTGAAAGCAATCTGAGCCCACTTTTGCCATCCTTGACACATAGACTGCATTTGCCTTTAGCCAATCCTCCCTCTCCAATATTTTGGCTACCCACATCGAAGCATCAAAAAGAATTCTGACCATATGACGTTCCGAGCACTAAAGATAATGGTAACAGCAACAATATTATGCCTCGTAAAGGGTTCGTTAGTTAATAATCGCAAGTGCCCAGCTATATCTAGGGGCGAACTCCAGAAGGGTAGCCTACCATCTGCCAAAGGGCTAATAGTGAAGATTAAGTCTCTAGACGACACTCTGTATATTGTGGGATCTAAAACACAGTCAGAGTCAATTCCCCCCCCCCCCCCCCCCCCCCCCCCCCTTTTTTGCCTTTAATCGGTCTCCCAACTTGGAGCCTCCTGCCCTTGACTGTGGTTCCCTGGCCCTCAAGTCAATGGGTACCTTAGGCAACGCATGAGCCTGATTATGCTTTGGGGCCNAACACCCCGCCCCCCCCGACGGCCGCCACCCTTTTTTGCCTTTAATCGGTCTCCCAACTTGGAGCCTCCTGCCCTTGACTGTGGTTCCCTGGCCCCCAAGTCAATGGGTACCTTAGGCAATGCATGAGCCTGATTATGCTTTGGGACCCCAATACTCCCCCTCCCCAGTTTCCCTGGCATACAAATAAATTCAAGGTTTCCAATTTATCGTTCATTTGATTCAACTGCAGGAACATAAATTTCATTGTTTCAGTCGTGAGTGCCACATGAGTGGCAAGAAAGTCAGTCAGCCCAGCATCCTGAGCACCATCTCTATGCTGGGCCGTCATTGGAGACCAATGCCCAACAGCGATATTTCCATTCAAGCGAGATGGGGGAAGCGAGGTCTGCTGATGATTGTCCGGAATTGCCGTAGGTGAGGATAACACCGAAAAGTGATTCCTCACTGAAAGAGCTAAACACCCTCTGCTCTCTCCTTTGACTGGCCACCCCTATCCCCCAAAAAACTTTCCAGCCTTCGCTGTTTAAGCGCCTTGTCTAGTGGGAGGGGTGAGACAGCCGCCTCCGCTCTCGGTCGCTTGGAGCCCTTCATTCTATGAGCTAGTTAAATCTCCAAAAACTGAGACCTGGCGCTCCTGGCACATGCCTAAGCCCGCGCACAAGGACTCACAAGGGCGCTGCCGTAGACACGCCTCCGCTTTGAGTAATCGCCCACTCTACCACACAGGTGTCCTTACTTCCACAGGCTTGCTGCTAGTTCTTTTGGCAGCGGCTCATGCCTAAGACCACACGCACAAGCTCAGCAACTGCTTTGTTCTCCCCGCAGGTCTGGCCCTGCCTCTGGCACAGCTGAAACAGGTAGGTAGCTCAGGACACCGTTCACGGGATCCCCGATCTCACACCCTCCGACTCCACACTCTACACCAGCCGCTCTCTATGGTTGTGCTATTCCTCTGCAGGGCTGTCTGCAGGGGGAAGTCCATCATTCAATCTAGCAATCCTCTTTTCAAGGGCGGGGCGCCCACGTCCACTCCCGGCCCCACGAACGGGCCCACGAACGGGCGACACCCTTTGTTGTCACCCTTCGGCTGGCGCCCAAGGGCTAACGCCCAAGGGCTGATGCCCAAAGGGTGCCCCAGCCCCTGTATAAGTACCTGGATAGACAGAGGGAGAGCCAATGAGCTCTGGCAACTCCTGGGCAGCTTTCCCAGTCCCCAGCTTCACTCAGCTGCAACCACTCCACCTCTCCACAGACTGATCCCCAGCTCTGGGTCTGGCTCTGCCACACTGCTGTGTGCGCTCAGCCCTCTGCCTGACCCAGACACCCCCCTTCTTAAAGGGGCAGCAGTCACACAGGACTGCTCCCTGATACAGAGAGCCCTCACCTCGGGGTAGGATGAGTCCCACCGCTGAACAAATGTTCAGACATCTGGGGCTGTAGAGGGGGAAGGGAGAGGGTGGTGGACATGCAAACATGGGCCCGCATGGCCCCACCCCCACAGTCTTCAGAGAAGCCTCACCTCCTCCCTGACCCCCGGTGTGGTGACCTATGAGGCAACTGCATCCATCTGGAACCACACTGACAGTGACCAGAGTTAGGTGGACTGGGCCATCAGACATTGTGACTCACTCTACCATGGTCTGGGGTTGCCTATCCATGACCATGGCAGGACTTAATACAGAATGTGTGCTGTCTGGGAACCCAGCATACATCCCATGTTAGCCCTGCCATGTTCCGGGATAACGTCTGCCCCAGCCCGTGGTAAACATCTGGCAGGGCCAGAGCAGATGTGACACCCCAGCCTGGGGTGACGCTGGAGTAAGCATGACCATGGGCCAGTGTGTCATGTCTGAAAATACCTTAGATCCCCTAATGCTGGGTTAAATAACTATTATATCAGCTACAGCCTCCTGGGCTTTATTACACTGCTTTTAAACGACGTGCTGAAAAGCGCCTCCTGAGCCCCATGTTGAGAGAAAAGTCGCGCGGGGAGTGTTTATATGCTCCCTGCGCTGCCAGAAGTGATGTGCTCCCCTTTGTCAGCAGTGGATGGAAATGTGGTGCTTTGAAGAGGCATGTTCTGAAAGCCTCACTTTTCAGGCTTTCAGAACACGCCTCTCAAAGCACTGCATCTGCCGCCGCCAGCAACAGGGAGCACGTCACTTCTGGAAGCATGGGGAGTGTGTAAACACTCCCTACATGAATTTTCTCTTAACACGGGGTTCAGGAGGCGCTTTTCAGTGCCGCGTTTAAAAGCGGTGTTAGTTCATGTTGACTTGCAAAGTCTGTTAGACCTCAATCTGCTCATAGCATGACTTTCCATTTTCTTGGGTTTAAAGGTATTATTATTTATTTTTCTACTCTCCCAGTCCTTGACAGGCTGTCAAGAATCCATAACATTTTTTTTCTTTTTCTAATTGCCACCTCCTTGTAAGACTTTGAAAACGTGGTGTTAAAAAACTTTATGAACATGGTAAATATTAGATCATCTGCTGTCTTAAAAGCCCACACAGTTGTAAACAATTCTGCATCTTCAGAAGTGTATCTTCCTGTTACAGCATCTTTAATTGAGTTTATTATTCTGTTCACTTTATCACACAAGCATCCCTCTAATATGCAAAGATAATTTCAAAGCCGGTTGACCAATTTCAGAGAATTCTTTTGATCCAGGCTAAAGGGATTATCTTTTTTTGACTGAGTACACAATCTTGTACTAGTTCCCTTCATCCCTGGTGAAACTTCACTGCAATGAATGGGGTTACACCAGCAATGAATTTAGCCACTGTATCTTTTTCAAAGAATGTCTCTTAAGAAATCTTCCTTTCTTTGGGAGTAAGAGAACTTTCAAATGTAAATTGGCTTCTTCCCCCTGCAGGAGCTGTCAGTCTCACCCCAGGTGGTCTTTCTGATGCATGGTGTCAGCTGCATTTTTAGGCAAAGAAGCAGTGCATTATAGATGAGGATGTTCTGAACCTTATTGCCTACAAGTCACAGGGTCTTTGGGAAAGGGATGTTAAGAATCACAGGCCTGTCTGCTTCACATGAACATTAATGGATTCTTAATTGCAAAAATGGGGGTGGGGGGTTGCTTTTGATTTCGTGCCCTGCTTTCCTGATAAGCAATGTATTGTGCATTATATTAGCTGCTATATGTCTGGATCCAGGCAAGTACAGATTGCGTGACTGCTCAGAGCCCTTTGCATTGAGGGGCAATACATGGGGTCCATGAATAAACTTGAAATTACAACGTGAGTGTGAGAAACAATGGTATAAAATACGGGCCCATAGAACCTCAATTTCAGGGAACTCTGGTCCATGGAAGGGTCAATTCAGCAGGGGATCCCAGCACGTCAGCACCATGAATAAACTAGAAATAACAGCACATGCATATAGTTTAAGGCCCCTAGATTTTGCAGTGCAAAGAGCCCCAGCCCGTAGAGTGGATGTTATATTGAATATATATTTTTAAATTGTGGTAGTATTTTCCTTTTTTCAAATGGATGAATCAGCATTTTATTTATTTAAAATACTTTTATCCCACTTTTCTCAGCCAAGGCAACTTAAGGTGACTCACAAGCAGTTAAATACAACAATAATATAAAATAGAAAAATAAATAGAAAAATATAAAATCCAGATGACAAATATAAAAGTCTGGGCCCGATTCCATACAAACACCCCTCATCTACCCCAACCCATCCCACCTGCCAAATGTCTCATGGGAGAGCCAGGTCTTACAGCTTTGTCGGAAGGCAAGGAGATCCAGGCTGAAGCAGATCACAACCGGGAGGGTATTCCATAGTGACAGCATGGCTGCTGAGAATGCTCTGCTGTCCGCCCGGACCCGCCAAAAATGCAAGACCTCCAGGAGGGTGCTCCAAGATGACTGCAGGGGCCACCCAAGGGGTGTGGTGATCCTTCAGGTAAGCAGGGCCCAGACCATTTAAGGCATTAAAGGTCAAAACCAGCCCCTTGAATCGGGCCCAGAAGACAATAGGCAGCTAGTGCAGCACTTTCAGCACTGGTGTAATGTGGTCCCTGCAGCCTGTCACAGTAAGAAGATGGGCCACAGCATTCTGCACTAGCTGCAACTTCTGAGCTGTCACCAGGGGCAGTTCCACGTAAAGCACATTGCAATAGTCTAGTCTCCAGGTGACAAATGCATGTATGGGGGTAGCAAGGACTGAGTATGAGGCATATGGGCAGAGCCTTCTCATGAGATGTAGTTGGCAAAAGGTGCCCCCAGCCACAGTCAACACCTGGGAATCCAAGCGTAGCTGTGAATCCAGGAGCAACCAAAGCTCCACACGCATGCAACCAATGGAGAAAACACCCCCTATAACAGGGGTATTTCCCTCCACCCAGATCACCGGCCCCGCCTACCAACATCATCTCCGTCTTATTGGCTTGACCTCATCCAATCCCCCACAGTGAAAAACACTGGGACAGCCAGGAGACGGTAGGACTTGGGGCAGATGAAAAAGATAAATACAGCTGGGTGACATGTGCATATTTTATTTTTATTTTATAATAGCATTTATATGCCGCCCCTTCCTGCTACAAGCATCTCGGGGAAGCTAACAACATCTTAAAGCATATAATAAAATTCATTAAAATCAACATTTCAGGATTAAAACCCCACCCTAACCCAACCCACCCATCCCATCTCCGTCAGCAAAGGCCCGGCGGAACAGCCAAGTCTTATACTTTTTACGGAAAGACGGGAGGTCAGCGATCAGGCAGACCTTTAACGGGATGGAGTTCCACAGCCATGGTGTAGCCACCAAGAACAACACCCTCCTCATGGATGACACCCAGGAAACCCGGGGGACCTCAAGAAGGGCGCCCCGGCCTACCGCAGAAGTCGACCCAGAATCTGGAGGGTGAGGCAGTCCTGCAGGTAGGTGGGGCCCAGGCCATTTTGGGCTTTAAACGTCAACACCAACACCTTGAATTGGGCCCAGAAGACTATCGGCAGCCAGTGCAGAGAACGGAATACTGGCGTAATGTATGTGCGCCAGGCCATCCCCTTCAGGAGACAAGCTGCCGCATTCTGCACCAGCTGAAGTCTCCGGACCATCATCAAGGGTAGCCCCATGTAAAGTGCATTACAGTAGTGTAATCTCAAGGTAATAAAAGCATGTATGACTGTTGCCATGTCTGAGTCTGAGACATATGGCCAAAGCTGACGTAGCAGGTGTAATTGGCAAAATGCACCCTTCTCCACAGCTGCCACCTGGACATCCAGGCAGAGCTGTGGATCAAGGAGCACCCCAAGACTATGGACATGAGATACCAGGGGAGGACAGACCCCATCAATGATGGGGGTCATCAC
Source organism: Sphenodon punctatus (assembly GCA_003113815.1). NCBI lineage: Eukaryota > Metazoa > Chordata > Lepidosauria > Sphenodontia > Sphenodontidae > Sphenodon > Sphenodon punctatus. The sequence continues at coordinate 580,381 of QEPC01008573.1, read as the reverse complement.
TCCCCCAGATTTCCCCACAACCATCACTTCTGTCTTGTCAGAATTTAACTTCAAGCAGTTCACCCTCATCTAGTCCCCCACAGCTGACAAATGCCGGGTAAGCACTGAGACTGCCAGACCTGGGTCTGATCAAAATGAGAGATATAGTTGGGTGTCATCAGAATATTGATGACACCACCTTATGCCAAACTCTCTAGCAACCTCTCCCAAAGGCTGCATATACACATTGAACAAGAGAGGGGACAAGATGGAACCCTGAAGAACTCCACACATGAGGCCCCAGGGAGAAGATGAATAATCACCCAGCTCTACATGCTGGGTTCTCCCAGCCAGGAAAGAGCAGAACCATTCAAGAACAGCCCCACTCATCCCTGCCCAGTCCCACAGCCAAGTCACAAACAACTCATGAATCAACAGTATCAAATGCAGCTGAGAGATCTAACAAAATCAATATGGTCGAATGGCCGTGGTCCAACTCTCAGGAGACCAAGGCCACAAGCGCAGTCTCCATGCCATAACCCAGATGGAAGCCAGACTGTGAGGGATCAAGAAAGTTGACCCTGTCCAAATGTTCCTGAAGCTGTCGAGCCACCACCTGTTCAATAACCTTCCCTAAAATGGGACGGTTAGATACCATCCAATAGGTGGCCAGGGCATCAACGTCCAATGATGGCTTCTTGAGTAGGGGCCACACCACCGCCTCCTTGAGGTGATCCAGAACCCTGAACTCCCTGAGGGAGGCATTAACTATCCGGGCCAGCAAGGGCCCAGCCCCTAATGTCTCACGGTTGGCCTTAACCAGTCAGGACAGGCATGGATCTAATTCACAATAGGTGGCTCAAACAGTCCCAAGCATCACCCACATATTAGGGCAACACAGCTTCAAATTCATCATAAAACAGGACAAGATGGGCCTTCGACTTTGACAGACCTGAGGAGCCAATGGGGCCAGACCCCATCAATAATGGGTGCCACCACTCCCTTGGCCCTATCCACCATCATCACCTCTCTCTTGTCAGGATTCAGCTTCAGATGATTTGCCCTCAGCCAGTCCCCTACAGCCACCAGACACCGGGTAAGCACGGAGACAGCCAGGTCTGGGTCAGCTGAAAAAGATAGGTAAATTTGGTTGTCATCGGCATACTGATGGCACCACACACCAAACCCTCAAACAACCTTGCCCAATGACTGCATATACGTTGAACAAGAGGGGGGACAAAATAGAACATGTGAAGCCCTGGGGAGAAGATGAACAATCCCCCAGCACCACACACTGAGTTCTCCCAGCCAGGAAAGAGTGGAACCATGCAAGAACAGTTCTGCCCACCCCAATTTGGTCCCACAAGTGAGTCACCAGCACCTCATGATCAACAGTATCAAATGCAGCTGAGAGATCTAACAGGATCAACAGGATCAAACAACCCTCGTTCAACTCACGGTGAAGTTCATCGACCAGTGCTGTCTTAGTGCCAAAACCTGGATGAAAGCCAGACTGCAAGGGATCCAGAAAACTAACACAGTCCAGATGCCCCTGAGGCTGCCGAACCACCACCTGTTCAATAACCTACCCTAAAAAGGGAAGATTAGATACAGGCTGATAGCTGACCAGGGAGTCAATGTCAAATTATGTTTTTTTAAGCAGAGGCCCCACCACCACCTCCTTGAGGGATTCCAGCACCCTACCCTCCCTGAGGGAGGCATTAACAGCCCCAGCCAACAATGTCCCCAACGTCTCCTGGCTGGCCTTAACCAGCCAGGGTGGGCATGGATCTAATTCACAGAAGGTGGCTCTGACCACATCCAGGACATCTGCCGCATCAGCAGGTGATTATGAACTACACCCTTACAAGACAATGACCACTCCTGAGCATATGGGTCATTTTTCTTTATAAAAAGATATATTCCCCATGAAATATCAATACACAAATAAACAATCACACCAATAATGGTCAACACGGAAGCAATTTAATTATTCTTAAAACAGAACAGTGACTAAGTAAAAATTGAAAGTATTAAAAAGGATTGTTAAATCTAGGTTTAGTTCTGAAGGAGTTATTACCTTTCCTTTTCAATTACTACAAGGAAAATCAGCTCCCCAGGTGTTTGAACATCAATACAGGTTCACAAATATGGCATTCAAGCTAATCTTTTCATGGGTTACATGGGTTCCTAACCCAGAGATAGAGTGTGATCACCGTGTTGGTCCCAAGTGACAGAGAGACAAAGTGGTTCAAATTATATCTTTAATTGGACCAACTGTTGTTGGGGGAAAATAAGCAAGCTTTTGGGCCACAGAGGGCCCTTCTTCAGGCATGTAGCATAGCCAGTAGAATTATATAAACTGAGCAGATGTAGAGCAGGTATATAGGAAGGGTCATGGAATAGGTGGGAGTGGACAGAGCAAGGTTGCAGGTGGGAAGGAGATAAACAGAGAGGGAGATGTGCCAGACATTAACAAAACAGTTGTAAAATTATGTATTGTTGTAGAAGACAAAGGGACAAAAGGTGATGATAAACACAGAGTTAGCAAGCATAGACTCCCTGGAGATGTCAAAGATGCTTACATTTCGAATGAAAATATAAAATCAATATATATCCTTATAAAGATGACCAATGAACATGGACCAGTGTCTCGTCATACACATTGGGGTCTTGCAAGATGTGGTCTAAAGTGTCAGTCATTATGGTCTAAACTGGCACCCCAAGAATAGAAGATTGTATGGTTTCTGGGTGTCTTTACCTTTCCCAACTTGCAAAAGCCTTTCCAATCATTTCCTAGCAGCTTATCCCTCCCAGCATAAGCATATCCTAAGTATATAAGTAAGTATATATGTAAATACATATATAAGTATAATAATAACTATATGAATATGTACTGCATGTGTGTATAAGTAAGTTATAGGTAGGCCTGTGCTATGGGCAACATCTCATCTTCCCTGGATGCGGAACTAGCCTTACTTACCCTTAGTATTTTCTGGGGATCAATCAACTCGCTGCAATTCAAGTATAAGCAAATACATAACATCCAAGAGCCAAAAGATATTTACAGCTAATTGTCTATCCCATGAGGTTACTCATAATGACATTATCTCATCAAGGCCAACAAATCATCTTTTTATACTCAAAAGTGCATTATCAAAACAGTCATCTCCTGCAAATGCACAATACAAAATGACAACCCTTTATTCAGCTCCAGAACCCATCAGATCCATGCCCATAAAAAAAGAAATTAAAAAATAAGATTACATTTTACTTAGAGGTTTATTAAATACAATTTTTGAACTGGGTTTATGTTTGACCTATGGGCATATACATTCTTCACTTACACTGCAAAGAAAGAAGATAAACAGACAAGTACCTCTAGAATAGAAGCAAGAAGATATGGGAAGGGGAAAGACTGTATGTTTCCTGCTCTATATATACTTATTTTATTCAAAGATGCCCAAGTGACATAAGCTGCACACCACTTTACTCTGGTGTAGTTCTGTTGATTTCCATTGGACCAGTCCAGAAAAAGTGATCTCACAATTTCTATCTTGGGAAACCTTGTTTTTCAAAAGTATCTGTTGAAATTGCTACCCATACCTTGCATTTTGTTGGTAATGCTACTTCTTGGGTCCACTTGAACACTGTCCTCATTTTGAAACAAAATGCCAGATTCTTAAAAACTATAGGCTGGCCCTCCTTCCTGTAACAGAACCCAACATACCGAACTGAGCCCGATCGGACCGAGGGCTCCAGTTGGACTTGGTTTGGTTCAAGAGCAATTCTGGCCCAAGACGTTTGAGTCATCAAGCCTGATCCCATTCCCAGAGCAGACATGCTATTCTGTGCCTGAGTTGAATCTATAATTATTTTATTTATTTATTTATTTATTTATTTATTTTATTGGATTTATATGCCGCCCCCTTATGCCAATGGCATCTCAGGGCAGGTTCCAACAAAAATTAAAACAATCATAACCAATATAAAACTACAGTAAAATCTAAAATTCCAACATTAAACAATTTTAAAACTCCCCCCATAAAATTTTAACCCAGCTTGCCCTCCCTGCCTCTGAAGGCCTGGGAGAACAGCCATGTCTTGCAGGCCCGATGGAAGGTGAACAGACTCGGGGTCAGCCGTGCTTCCTCTGGGAGGGAGTTCCATAAACGTGGCCCAGTCACTGAGAATGCCCTATCCATTGTAGCCCCTTGTTTTATGCGGGGGACCTCCAGGAAGGCGCCCCTGGTGGACCGAAGGGGCCATCCTGAGTCATGGAGGGTGAGGAGATCCCTAAGATATCCAGGTCCAAGACCATATAGGGCCTTAAAGATCAAAGTCAGCACCTTGAATCTGGCTCAGCACGCTACAGGCAGTCAGTGCAGTGCACAGAGCACCGGTGCTACGTTCTCTCATCAGTCCATTCCTGTTAAGAGATGGACCACCGCATTCTGCACTAGCTGCAGCCTCCAGGTTAGCGTCAAGGGAAGTCCCACATAGAGCGCATTGCAGTAGTCCAGCCTTGAGGTGATGAAGGCATAGATCAGAGTGGCCAGGTCGGTTCTGGAGATGTATGGGCGCAACCTCCACACCAGATACAACTGGCAGAAGACCGCCCTCGCCACCACATTCACCTGTCGATCTAGGCGGAGATCCGCATCCAACAACACCCCCAGACTCCGAACCTGCTGGGCCACAGGGGGTGGGGTGCACCCCCTCCACAAGGGGGGTACAATACTTCCCCCGCTTGGCCTACCACCATCACCTGCATCTTATTGGGATTGAGCTTCAGTCTGCTCTGCCATAACCACATTGCCACGTTGGGCTCCAAGTGGGCAAGAAACTCCATCACTATGGAGCTCTGTGACATCACAGTGCTCCATGGTTGCAGGGACACCCCAATCATAGATTCAACTCGGGCACAGAATAGTATGTCTGCTCTGGGAATGGGTTCAGGCTTGATTTTGAAGTGCATGTAAGGCTTAATTCTGTTTCTCTTAATGTATGAAGTGGAAGTTTTGGTTCACTGAGTGTACTTTCTATAGGCTGATCTCCAATTTGACCTGTACATTCTCATGACACATGTTATATCTGTCTTGAACTATAACTTTATTCAGATTTGAAGAAAGGATGTGTTGAATATCTGTACCCTTTACTTTATTAACTTATTTAGGGAAGAAACGAAGTATCGGAATTATTTGGAAATTGCCGAATTTTGAGGTATTTGACTTGGAAATGGCAGTTTTCGAAGTTCAGGAAAGCACGGCTGCTCTTTGGGAAACTTCAGAAGATCCTGCAAGCCTGGGACTGGCTGGAGAAGCTCCCTGAAGCTTCTGGAAACTGTGCCATATTTGGGGGGGGGGGGGATGGAAGGGGACAGTTGAGTCAAGACAGATTTTGAATCGATTGGCTGGCCAAGCCAGATGGCTAGTTTAATTAGTACTAGTCTGTAGCCAATAGAAAGAGGCGTGACAAAAACAAACCTGGCACACACATCCCAGAACCATCCCATTCTCTGGTGAATTTGGCTGTGTGATGCTACACTGCTAACTGTGAGTAATTGGGGGTGGGGCTGGGGGTGGGGGGGATCCTGGCATAGCATGGCATGGTTTGGACTAGCCTGGCTAATGCTGAGGCATGGGGGGTTTGTATGCCATGCTTTTTTTTTTTAATTGAGTCCCACTGGGGGTACATTGCTTGTTAGCTACTGCTGCTTGATTGACTTGGCAATCAGACAGCAGCACCATGAGCCGCCTAGAGTGCTGTCTCTGCCTGGCTCCAGAAGTTAAGTTTCCTCCATGCCAGGGTGCCCCATAGGGGTGGGGTGCATGAAGAACCAACCTGGTGACTGCTGAGCTGGCTTTTGGTGTGCAGGATCGCAGTTGCGAGCAGTCTGTGTGGTTGAATCAAGTTGTCGTCTTTTACCAAGGCATGCTCGGTTGTTTTTAAAAAAAATAAATAATTGGGTGCTGCCAAGCCAGCTGGGGTGCTTGGTTTGCTCAGCTTGGCAGTCAGACAGCAGCAGCATGAGTCACCCACAGGGCTCTCTCTGCCTCATTCCAGGATATCTTCTGTATCCTTGGTCTCCCCAAGTTACCAATGCCACACCAGGCCATGTCAAGAGGTTGGCAACCATTCCCCTGTCTTGGGGGTGGGGGAGAGGTTGTGAATGTTTCGTCTTCTTGAGCGAATTTCCCAACTCTTGCTAGCCTGTTTTTCTGTGTACTGCTTGTTTGGCAATATAATGATATATTGTAAAAGTTGGTGCCCTCACTGCTGATGGTGGGCCATGCATGCTGTGGGGACACAGTACTACCATTTGGATTATTTATTTATTTCTGCATGTTCGCCGTTGCATTTTTGTGGGGTTGTCTGAATCTTGTACGATTATTTATTTCCCACTCTTGGTAGTCTGCTTTTCTGGGTAATGTTTTGGCTGTGGTTTCAAGAAGTTTGCCAAGATGTGTCCAGGTAAGGCACTGGGGGTATACTTACCACATTTTTTTTCCTGGCATATGGTGTGTGGGGAGGGGGCTAAATAAAATTGAAAATTAAATTTAAAATTCACTCATGTTTCCTGTAGTGCTTATTTCCAAAGTGTGTCACTCTAGGTCTGGTGCCCCATTTCAGAGGAGGGAGGGAGAGAAACATAGCATCAGATCACCCACTGCCTCTGACTACACAGAGTGACATTGGAAGTTGCAGTATCATCAGTTCAGTCTTCACTGACTGCACCTAGCCTGGCAGTGCCCCATGGTGAGGTGACCGATAGAGGGGGGAGGAATAAGTGGGTACATTAAAAAAGATCACCCACTGCCCCTGCCTGGCATGGCAGTAGACAGTAGTACTTAACTGCATGCATGTCTCTGCTGCAAGCTGCTTCTGGGTGTGTGCCCCATTACAGAGGAGAGAGGAATTTTAAGTAGCATATCTCTCATCAGATCACACAGTGCCCTGGCCTGTTCAGAGCGGGGTGTTCTCTAGCTGCTGCATGTGGCATATCAAATGAGATCACATATGTTGCATGTTTGTGCCAGAGTGGCTAATGCATTGAGATGATGGAACTCTAACCTGGGCTAGGGGAGAGGACAGGGGGACCGAGTTGGGACTGGCTTTGGCTTTCCCTCTGCTAATGATGATGCCATGAAGAGTTTTTGGAGACTGTACAGGACAGAGGGAAATAAGCTCCCACAACCACGACAAGATACCAGTCCATGAGGGGAGGGTTTTTTAAAAATAAATTATCCTACCCAACTATAACAAACACCTAACTTACATCTAATTCTATCTAACTACTGCTACCTTAACTAAAGTAATACTAAGAACTACCTACGTGACCTAACCTAACCCAAAGTCAGACATGACAGTATCTGAAGGCAAACAGTGGAGAAACCCATAATCTCACCTAACCACCTTCGACCATTCTCCCTCACTGCTCCCCATGCCTGGAACTCCCTCCCTACCCACATCCGCCTTGCCCCCTCCCTCCGCTCCTTCAAATTCCTCCTCAAGACCCACTTTTTCCTCGCCGCCTTTCCCAGTGCCTGCTAGTCGTTCCCCATATACTTACTGTCTGCCCTCCTCTGCAGACTGCTGCAACCAACCTGATTGTAACCAAGTCAAGCACACGCACCTGAGACTTCGCATCCACCTGAATGTTTGT
>QEPC01008573.1:521707-566349 GCA_003113815.1 Sphenodon punctatus | reverse complement strand
GTGCCCTGCCCCTTTGCTGTGCCCCCCCCTCGTCCCTCCCATTGTTCCTTGTGCTGTTTTCCGGGTGCCCCTGCCCCCCCTTCCCGACCTTTCCCATGTGTGTGTGTGTGTGTGTGAGTGTGTGTGTATGTGTGTGTGTGTGCGCGCGCACCCGGGCATGTGGTCTTGCAGTGTGTCCCGCCGCGGGTCTGCTGTGTGTGTGCGTGTGCTGTGTGTGGTACCTGTCAGCCTGTTCTCCCTCTTCCCCCCTCCCTTCCCATTTCCCTTGTGTGGGTGTTCCCTTTTGTGCCGTCTGGCTTCATTCGCCCTTCAGCGGCCATGTCTGTGTCCCGCCCCTGCCTGGTGCCTTCTGGGAGTTTTGACCATGGCTGGGGATCGGCTGCACGTTTGTTGTGCTGCCCCAGTCCGTGGTGGGTCGGCCCGGTTCCGGGCCGTGCTCCCGGTCCCGTCACGTCTGTTAGGGGCTTCTGTTCACCTCGGGGTGCGGTTGTTCTGTTCACCTCCCCTGGGGGTTCACCGTGGTGAACCGCCCACCCATAACGTCTGAAATCACCCAATATAGCCCTGCAACATGCATAAATAACCACCAAGGGTGGTTAAAGGGTGGTTAGCGTCATTTCTGTTTTAACCCTATATCAAACTCCCACCAGCCATGAATATAGGTCCCTTCTTTTCCACAGTCCCTCCAACCTTTGCCAATCTTATCTCCAAATTTAAAATGGTCAGGTGTCAGATAAAATCTTGTGGTAAGTTTGATCTGAACCTCTTTCACCTCCATAGAGTATACACAGGTGTTCATATGGTGCCGGATTCTGTTTTTATCCTTTTCCTCTAGAGGAATGGCTAAGTTCCTTCTCCACTTTTCCATATATAAAATCCGGTTGCAATAAAAGATTCTTCTAAGTTCTTTATAAATTTCTCCCAGCCTTCCTGCAGATTTATTTTTCTCATAAAGAATCTTCTCTATCTTAAGAGGTTCTCTACCAAATTCTTTCTTATTTGGCCCTGCTGAGCTACCACTCCTTAATTGTAAAAATTGAAAACTATCCACTTTACATTTCATCATTGGGTATTTTCAGATATGACGGGGCAGTATTCTCCCCGTCACAGATTCCCTTAGATTCCCTGCCGTGATCACTCCGGCACGGCCAACAGACGTGTTGGGGGATCCTGGCGGGAAATAGGGGAGAGGGTGGGGCTGCGCGGGGCAATGTGCGGCCACACGCCTCCGCCCCCCCACACGCTCCCCCACCGCCCGCCCTCTGGGGAGACGGGCAGGCGCCACGGCCAATGCAGCTGCAGCGCCCACCCGAAATGACCACAGCCCAGAATCCCAGCGGGGATTCCGGGCCGTGATCACCATCCAGACGTGACGGGCTCCTTCATCCCCGCCGGAAATCTCATCACCATGCGATCGGCGCCGGCCCCGCCGGTCCAGCCGATCACGTGGTGAATGAGATTCCCGGTGGGGATTGAGCGTGCTTAACATCTGAGGGGGAACTTCCTGTTCCCCAAAAGACGTTACGAGGGCATTCCCCACCACAGGAAATTGACTGTGGTTGAGAGTGATCTCGTAACGTCTGAAAATACCCATTGTTTCTAATTTTTCAAAACTTAAAAATTCCCCTTGCACAAAAAGCTATTTCATCTTATATAGCCCCTCCCCCTCTTTCAACTTGGTTCTTAGGTCCTTTTCTAAATTATTCTGTACCGTATAATTTGACTCTATAGGGGTGTAAGGTGAGACTCCTACCTGAGTCCCCATTTTGGGGGGAGGGGGGTCTCAATCCAGTGTTTCAGTAGGGTACCTATAAATGGGTGATCCCTAATGTGGTCCTTTACTATTAAACCTTTATCCGCTATTATATTCCTTAAAGACTGTACATGCATTATTTCTTTTTCTAGGGGCACCCATTCAGGCGCCTCCACTTCCTTATACCACTCAGGAATGGCCCCCAAAATGGTTGCCCTATGGTACAGTCTTATGTCCGGGAAATATATACCTCCCCTGTCTCTGGGCCTCAAAATAGCCAGTTTTTTAATCCTGGTTTTTTCCCCATCCCATATTAAATCACGCACCAGGATGTCACATTCTTTAAAAAAGGAGTCAGGGAGATGTAAGGGGCGTGCCATGAGCCGGTACAAGATCTTGGGGAGCACCATCATTTTAAAAATGTTTACCTTATCCATCCAGGAAACCATAAGTTTCAACCAAGGTTTTATTTCCTCTTTAAGCTGTTTCAGGAGGGGAGTGAAATTCATAGAGAATAAATCCTTAAGATTCTTTGTTATTGTTACCCCCAGATACTTTATGCCTTTATCATTAACTGGAAAAGGTGATAGTTTTTTCATTTTTTGTTCCTGTACTTTATTATGTGCCAAGACTAAAGCATAGAATTTTTCTTTGTTAATTGAGTATCCCGCAATTGTCCCAAATTCATCAAATACCTTCAACAACTCTGGTAAGGATTTTTCTGGCTCTGTGACATATAAAAGTAGATCATCAGCATAAAGGGAAAGTTTTTGTGTGTGCCCCCCTACTGACACGCTCATAATATTTGGATTCTGCGTTATGGCATTGGCCAACAATTCTAACACTAAATTGAAAAGCAAGGGTGACAGTGGGAATCCTTGCCTAGTTCCTCTCTGCAATTTAAAGGATTTAGTCAGCCCACCATTGATTATCACAGAGGATTGAGGGTCCTTATAAATTGCTTTCACCCAATTAAAAAAATTACCCTTGAACCTCATTCTTTCTAAAATCATAAACAAACATTTTGGTTCTGTGAAATCAAAAGCCTTCTCTGCATCAGCAGAAATAAGAAGTGCAGGACATTTTTGCTGATGTAACGCATAAATTATATTAACCGTTTTCCGTATATATTATCCTTTCCGTGCCTCCCTGGAATGAATCCAGTCTGGTTTTCATGTATAATTTCTAAGATGATTGCTCTAAGTCTATTGGCCAAAATTCTAGATAGCAGTTTGAAATCAACATTAAGACGGGAGATAGGTCTGTAGCTTCCACATTGGTCAACAGGCCTACCTGGCTTAGGGACCAGAGAAATCACTGCCTCATAGAAACCTTTTGGCATGGTACCTAATTTTAAAATGTTATTTAAAGCTGTTTCCAGATGTGGGGTTAGTATATTGCTGAATGCTTTATAGAACTCATTGGGGTATCTGTCAGGGCCACATGCCTTGTTATTTTTTGCGGCATCAATTGCCTCCTGGACCTCCTGCCTTGTTATAGAGGTGTTCAAAAAGGCCCTTTGTGCCTCATTTATTTTGGGGTTTTCCACTTTATCCAGAAATGTTGTTATTTCAGTCTCATCTGGATTCTTCGTTGTGTATATCTTTTTATAAAACTCTAAAAATGCCTCGTATTTTCTCAGGGTCTGTAATGGAGTTACCTGATGGAGTCATTACTTTGTTGATATGGGCCTTCCTTTGTTTGATTTTGACTAAGCAAGTTTGGCCAAACTTTTCCCTGCTTTATTCCTGTTTTCATAAAAATATAATTTCATTCTCTGAATTTGACCCTTTATTTTCTTCATTTCAATATCATTTATTATTTGTTTGTTCTTATAGATTTCCCTTCCCAACATCTTTGTGGGATTAATTATATATATATAATACTTTATTGCATGACCCATTGGTCATTGCACATACAAAGAAAAACAAATCATCCAATCATGCTTCATCAAACAACCTAACCAAAAATATGACTATATATATGAAAGACATACAAACCCAATAATACATTATTTAAAACTAATATATACATAACAGTACAATAATAATAAAAAAGAAAAACAATATATTATACCGCTGTTTAAAACAAAAATACACTAGAAGGAATTATAATCCCCTAATGCTGTTTAATAACATAGACCCAGAATAGAAAGTGTGCCACCATCCGAGTGATCTCCTCCCTATTATCACCAAGGAGATACATCATCCAAAAATCCTGGGATCTACTTGGGAGGTCATTAATCAGTGGGAATAGAAACCTCTGTCGATAGTCAGTATAAAATGGGCAGTCGAAAACAATATGGGTTAAGGACTGAACTTGCTTCAAGGGGCATGGGCAGAAATGCTCTGCCAGCGGAACCCCTTGATATCTCCCCAAGGTAAGTTGGGAGGGGAAATAATTCACTCAGGCCAAAAAGAAGAGCCTTCTCCTTAATGGAGAAAGCCCACGCGCCAAATATCCCCATGGCTGGCTTATCTCGGAAAACAGGGATTTCTGAGAACCCAAAGCCACACTTGCACTGAGTAAAGCCCCTCTCTCCTGGCAGCCGATGTCCTGCAATCTTTGTAGCACCATTTTCTTTGGTGTTTTATACCCCAAGGGAGTAAGCACCTCGGGGGAGAAACCCAAATGTTTCACTTTATTATCCACCAACTGTAGCCATTTAGAAGGGGTATGATCCAAAATCACCAAACGTGAAAGTGGGGCAACTGAACCGAAAAGCAATTTTACCCAGTAGTTCAGTGCACCCTGTCATATCTTTTCACTAAGGGGGGTAACCCCATATTCTAAACACAGCACCAAAGTTCCTACACCAGGGGGAGCTAGCAATAAAGAGTGCAAGAATCCTGCCTGAATACGCTCCAGATCCAGATTTATGAAGAAAAACTTTAATAGCCGGGCTAATTAAATCCCCACCATGTGAGCGGAAGAAGGCTAATAGGGTCCTCGATAGTTGCTTAGCCCGAGAGCGAGCATTCGTGGAGTGTACAGACCATGTTACCACGATCCCACCGATTGAAAGAAAATCCCTAGATAATTATACTCTTACCTGCTCTAATTCTTTACTATCAATAACCCATCTATGTTTTATGGCTTTACGTGAAAACACCATCACTTTGGTCTTGGAATCATTTATTTCGACCTTGTGGGATTGATTTTATTTTGGGCCTCTAATTTCTGGAGGATTGCATATTTTTCTTTAATAAATTGTCTTTTTTGTCTCAAAATTTTAGCTTGTAATGCTATGATTTTACCTCTTAATACAGCTTTGGCCACCTCCCATAAAATAGCCGGAGAGTCCACAGAATCCTTCTTAAACTCAAAGTATTCTAACAATTATTTTTGTAGCTGGTCTCTGTTTTTATCATTCTTAATAATGTCCCTTTTTAACTTCCGTGCTGTTGTTACCCTCTCCCCACCTACTTTGATTCGTATGTTAGCAATTACCACATTATGGTCAGATAACACTATTGGAAGAATATATGACCTATAACATTTATGTACATCAGTCTTGGACATCAAAATAAAATCTATTCTGGTGTAACTATTATGGAGGTGGGGAATAAAAAGTATATTCCCTCAATGTGCCATTTAGATGTCTCCACACCTCTGTCCATCCAAAAGATTCCATCAGACCTGCTAAAAAATTTTTAACACCTTGGGGCTCATGCTTCCTGGAATAATCTAGTTCTGATAGTGTTGCGTTGAAGTCCCCTTGGACTATTAATAGACCTTTGGCCAAATCAGCAATTTTTTGTAAGTACTTATCAAAGAAGGTTGCCTTACCCATATTTGGTGCATATATATTCACCAGCGTTACTGTAATGTTTTGTAGTTCACCTATAATACAGAGGAACCTGCCCTCCCTATCTTTGTGTACAGTTTTTAATTTGAAGGAGATGTTTCTACCAAAGTCAATTATAACTCCTGCTTTCTTATCTGGTGCACATGAGGCAAACATGCTATCTTTGTTCCTAATATAAAATCTGTTAAACTCTTTTGCTAACAAATGCGATTCTTGTATAAAATATATATCAATTTTTTGATCCTCCAGCAAATGTTTAACCCTCCTTCTCTTTTGCGGGGAGTTCAGTCCTTTAACATTTAAAGTTAATGTTTTTACCTCACCCAACATCTTCAGGTATTTGGTTTTTTGAAACCACCTTCATAACAGCCAAACTCCTAGTTGAGCCTTTCCACTTGTATTCTTTGGTAATCTGAAAAATACCCCGCCTGATAACTTAATATATGTTGTAATGAACACCTTCATCTGTTTGGATGAAAAGAGAGAAAACGTTTATCTTCCTTTCCCTGTTGTGTGGAATTATATCTATAAAGGAATCCCGCCCTTCCCCTTTCCTGTTTCTAAACCTTTCTTTCCATATACCTTTTGTTCCATTGCATCCAAAAAACACATTTCCCTTGTCCCTACTCTGTTGAGGATCTGTTGGGACTCAGAAGCACTCCCTGATGAGTGTCTCTACTTCTATTTCCACTCCTCCCCTTCCCCCACTTCTTGTTGGTATATCAGCTCATCTTAATAATGCAAGCTAAGTTAAATCTTGAATTAAACATTAACTTGAACCTTTAACTTTAAGACATAAACACATTTCAAACCCACTGAAGTCTAGACATATCGTGCCTTTAGTAAGTCTCCTTTGTTATCTCCTTTGCCTGAAACTGTTTCTCAATTTGAAGAACTGCTCTCTCAGGCTCCTGCTGTGCCCTTCCTACAAACAATTGCAAAAAGGTTTCCAGGGCCTCTGTATCTTCAAAATATCTCTTTTTCCCATTAACTAAGATCACCATTCTAGCAGGAAATATCATTCTGGGTTGAAAATGTCTCTTAATTAAGGTACTGAAGAATTTATTCGATTTCATAAGCTTTTTCACTGTTTCAGCTGAAAAATCTGGGAAGATCTTTAAAGCTTGTTGTTTAAATGAGAGTTTTTTCTTTATTCTTGCTTTCCTTAGGATCTCTTCTTTAATTTGATAACTGGAGAATTTTACAATGATAGGGCGAGGTGAGTTAGAAGCTCCGTGCCTGGGCCTTCCCACCCTGTGTGCCCTGTCTATTGCTGCTTTTTGTAACTGATGCTGCTTTTAAACGAGAGCGCGCTGAAGCGCCTCCCAAACGCCGCATTAAAGGAAAGCCGCCGGAAGTGACGTTCTCCCCGTTGCCGGCGGCGGCTGGAGACACGGGGCTTTGCAGCGGCGCATTCTTAAGCCAGATAATTGAACTCTGAAGAATGCGCCGCTGCAAAGCCCCGTGTCTCCAGCCGCCGTCGCCGCCGGCAACGGGGAGAACGTCACTTCCGGCGGCTTTCCTTTAATGCGGCATTTGGGAGGCGCTTCAGCGCGCCCTCGTTTAAAAGCAGCCTGAGTTGCCTCAGGGAAGTTTTCTTTAATAACACCCCAGATGATTTCATTCACTTCTTCTGCACCCTCTGCTTCTTTTATTCCATGAAATCTGAGGTTTACTCTCCTGGAGCAGTTTTCTAGCTCTTCACATTTGGCCTGCAGAGTGGCATTCTCCTCTTTTAAGTTGCTAATGCCTTCTGCTGTGGAGAGTGATTGATCTTCCTTTCCTCTGTCCCCTCAATTCTCTTGTTCAGACCCTCCAATTTTCTGTTCCCTTTTTCTACCACTCTTTTTATATCTTTCATTTCATTTCCCCCTTTAACTCCCTTTTTATTTGGATCAACAGGGTTTTTACCGACCTTTCTGATGCTTCTCCTTCATCTGAATCTGAAGAGGCCTGCCTTTCCTCCACCTCAGAGGCCTCAGGAGCCATTTCCTTGCCTGTCAGTTGTAGCCTGCAGGCTTCTCTAGGGCCCACTGCATTTGCCTTCTGACAGAAGCATTCCAGGGCATTTGTTTGTGAAAGTTTTTGTTTGTTTCTATTCTTGCCCATCATTCTGATGTGGGAGAAGGGTGTCCTTTATGCAAAGGTTCTTTTTTTTGCTGGTATTTGCAGCGGGGGTGTGGAGCTCGGGCTAGTCCCAACTACTCTTTGCTGCACATGTGCAGATCCCCCAGCAGCCCTTCTCAATTGTAGAGGACAAGGGCTTCCAGCATCTGATTGGATTCCTGGCCCTGCAGGTTAAGTTGCCTTCCCGCTTCACCCAGAGTTGGACTGTGGTGTCACAGCTGTACAGGGCTTTGAAGGATTGGATGAAAGAGCAGCTGGCAGGGACTGGGGGGGCCACTGTCCACTTTACAACAGACCTGTGGTCAAGTAGGAATGCACAGCATGCCTACCTGGCAGTGACTGCACACTGGTGGCAGGACCCAGAGGCAACGCTTGGCAGTGGCAGGAGGGGTCCTGAAGCAAGGTGTAGGTGGTCCCTGCTTCAGGTGCAAGTAATGGACAGCTCCCACACCTCAAGGAACCTTGAGACAGCCCTGGATGCCATAGTGAGGGAGTGGGTCATGCCAGGCGCGGCCTTCACCAAGGGGTGTGTGGTCAGGGACAACACAGCCCATATACTGAAGGCAGTCCATGACGGGGGCTTCACAAGCATCCCTTGCACTGCACACACCCTTCATCTTGTGGTCAGGGATGCTCTGGGCTTGGGGGATAACGGGATTGGTCCAGGCACCCTTAGCTTCCTGGTTGACCGGGGGAGGAAGCTGGCGGGGTTCTTCAACAGGAGTGTGAAGGGCAGCGAGCTCCTCCAGGAGAAGCAGGCCAAGCAAGGGTCCGCAGTGCACCAGCTGGTCCAAGATGTCTCCACCAGGTGGAATTCCACCTTCCCGATGCTTGAGCAGCTTCTTGAGCAGAAAGCCATCTTGCATCAGGTGGAACTGTAAACAGACATCGAGGCATCTCCAGGGTACAACAGGGAGGAATGGGAGATCCTTGCTCACATGGTCTTTGTCCTGAGACCATTCCTGGCCATTGACAGAGACCATGAGCAGCTCCACCACCACCCTCAGCCAGGTCACCCCACTGGTCCATATTCTCTACAGGAGACTGGACGAGATTCTCAGGGGGCGGAATTGTGGCTCTCAGGGCAGGAAGATGTCCATTGAGGCGCTTGACCTGGCACGGAATCTGAAGGTGAGGCTGAGGGCACGCTTTGACGAGTTCCTGCACTGGGAGGAATATGTCCTGGCAACCATGCTGGACTCCAGGATCAAGGGCAGCATGGCATGTGAGAGAGCAGTCTATGACCTCCAGAAGGGTGCACTGGTGCAGAAGGTAAGGCAGGAAGCGCGAACTATGCAGCAGGATGCCCCTGTGGATGGTGGGAGTGGGAGCAGTGACCCATTCCAGCCATCTGGGTCTATCCCTGCCCCCAGTCCTAGTGGTAGAAGCAGCACCAGCAGCAGGATGAGCGTCAGCAGCACCCTTATTGCCATCAGCTCCTCCTGTGTGCAGTACACCCTGGGGAGCATGGGGCCCAGCACAAAAGGGCAAGCAGTGTGGTTGAGGGCAGTGGGGCAGGTGGTGCCCACTCAGAACTACCAGAGGGAGTATGATGGCGCCTCAGCAGCAGTGGAGACCTATCTGGAGGAGGAGCCATGCATTGATCCCAGCAGCGATCCCTTTTCCTACTGGGCCAGAAAGGCCAACGTGTGGCCGGCCCTGTCGAAAGTGGTCAAGGTTATCCTTTCCTGCCCACCAACCAGTGTCCCCAGAAAGTGGGTGTTCTCTGTGGCGGGGGTCATTTGTTCCCCACACCACCTGAAACTGGGGGCCAAGTTGGTGGAGCAGTTGTTGTTCCTAAAGGTCAACATTCCACTGCTGGGATTCTCTCTCTCTCTCTCTCTCTCTCATACTAGACAGCCTCGGGTGCCTTATCTGACTGACCTCATAACACAGGGTGGCATTGGGAAACAAACTGTAAGCCTGCCAGCTGGCCTATGGCTACACAATCTCGGCCCACCTATGTGACACTGATTGGCTCTCTCTCGCTGCACAGTCTTTGCTAGCCTATCTGAGTGCCCTGCTGCCAATGTCCCAGCCTGCCTGCCCTATTGCCTCTCATGCCACGCTGCCTGTCTGCCCTGGCAACCAATGTCTGCTGCTGCTGCTAATGTCACCTACTACACTATACTGTCTGTGCAAAGGGTTCTGTACCCTAGCAACCAATGTCTGGTACTCTGCTGCTGCTAGTGTCAATGGCTGCCAGCCCTATATGCTGTCTGTGCCAAGGGTTGTGTACCCTGTGGCAACCACTGTCCACTCCTGCTAGTGCCAATGGCCCCCAGGCCTATATGCCATCTGTGCCAAGGGTTCTGTACCCTGGCAAGCAGTGTCTGCTGCTGCTAGTGCCAATGGCCCCCAAGCCTATATGCTTTCTGTGCGAAGGGCTCTGTACCCCAGGTTGCCACCAAGCTCAAAGCCTGCCTCAGCCCACCTTCCTGCCTCTCATGACAAGGAGCCTGTCTGCCTGCCCCACAGATTGCTGCCAAGAGAGAGAGAGAGAGAGAGAAATAAGAGAGAGAAAGAAAGTCTCCCCACTGCTAGAAGAAGAGACAGGCATGATCCCACCCATGCTGTCATCTGCACTATATGGTCAGAGAGAGAGCGAGGGAGAGAGAGAGAGAGGCTCCCCACTAGAATGAGAGAGATGGTGTGGAGGCAAGGCCAGCTCAAGCTGCCACCTGCCAGAACTAGGAAGAAGTCCCATCTGTGCTCATGCACCCAATGCCCACATCCAGCAGAAAACTTACCAGAATGAGATGGAATATAACACAATGCATTATATGTGCCTGCCTGTCTGCCTGCCTGTGTGCATTCCTGTACCTGCTGCTAACACCTATCGTACGACTGAATGAAGTGTGCCCAACCATGCACTAATTCCAGGGACATCATTCAACTCCCATAGGTTTTAGGCTGTCATTTCATTGTACCTGAAGCAGCCATTCATGCCTGCCCTTCCCGGAACCATCAACGAGATTCTGGAACCATCATTCCAGTCACGGGGGGGCTGTCATTCCATTCTGGGTGCTGCCGCTGCTTGTACCTGTCTGACCAGTGGCCACCGGCGCCTGCCTGCAAGTCTTCCCCACCCCTCCTACTCTTCCGCACCCACCCGTGGATGCCCACTACCAAAATTGCCTGTCTCTCTTTCTCTATGGCAAACCCACACAGACCCAAGTCCTGCCCCTCCTGGGGGGCTGTCTGCAAGTTGAGACCCTGCTGCTGCCTGGCAAATCTTTGNGGATAAAACCTTAAATAAAATACATGTGGTGCCAGGTGCTGCTGGTAGGGATCAACAAGCTGCATGAGATTCTGCCACCTGCCAGCCAGAACACTTCGGCACAGAGGGATAAAAGATTGAACAGGTAAAACAGAGCTCATAACAATAACAACAAATATAACGTTTATTAACAAACAACAACATGTGGTTGACCAGGATCACATAAAACAAAAACCAAACATTTTAAACTAGAAAGGAAACTTATCTATCTATTTACTCAGTCTTTGGGCCTGCCCCCCAAAGGTTGGGGGAAAGGCAGAAGGGATGCATGGGAGGTAGGTGCAGGGGGGCATCACACCCACTGGCATTTCATAGCCATGCTCAAAGGCATAGCCGACAGCCCCTGCTACGGCCACCTGCCAGTTGGGGACCGGCTGGTGGAAGAGTTCCAGGTTGGTCATCTTGGTGGAGACATACTTTAAGATATACTGCGCATACACCTCCACCTTCTGTTCCCGCACCTCCACCGCCTGGAACCATTCCACCAGTCGGTACTCCATGGTGGCTGCTCGCTGCTGCAGGCCAGCAAAGAAGTCTTGGGTGGGCCTCTCCACCTCGGCCTGAAAGGTCTTTGCCGCTGGAGACTCCCGGGGGCTCAGAGGACTCCACATAGGAGCTGGAAGAGGGGGAAGGGCTTTGGTGTCTTCTCTTTCGGTTGCCTTCCCCCCCTTCTTCTGGCGCTGATGCTCCACTTCCACGGCCACTCCAGAGTCCTGCAGCTGAACCACCTTCTCCCCGTGCAGCTTCTCAATGTGGGAGATTAGACCTGATTTGGTCCCCTCCCTGGACCATTAGAATCTTTTGCCGCATGCCTAAAGAAAATAAAAGATAGGAAGGAACATAAGAAGTACCATACTGAGTCAGACCAATAGTCTGTGTGAAGCCCTGACTGCATTCTGTCTCCACAAGTGGGTGGGCAGAAATCTCTCTCTGCAGGGGACTTCCGTTCATAACAGGTCATAGAAGGCAATGCATACCCTGTTGTTCCAGCCCTTCTTTGGGTGGGTTCTAGGGAGGGATGGTAATGGAGACGAGACTCTGACTGGCCTTATTTGGGTGCTAGGGAGGGATAGCAATGGGGAATCAAAAGGTGATTCCATGACAGGGCCAATAGGCACCCCGTCACTTCTGAAATCACCCTATGCATAATGATATCCAGTAACTTAACTATGGGTGGTTTCAGACATGACGGGGCACCTATTGGCCCTGTCATGGAATCACCTTTTGATTCCCCGCCGGAATCAGAACGGCCCATCAACAGATGTGCCGGCTTATTCCAGCGGGGAATCGGGGGAGGGGGTGGGCCTGTGCGGTGCAACATGCGGCGACACAGCTCCGCCCCCCACACTCCCCAGGTCACCCGCCCTCTGGGAGACGGGTAGGTGCAGCGGCCAATCCGGCCGCTGCACCCAATTCCATCCTGGTGTCTGGACCATGGCCTGGAATCAGAGGGAGTAACAGACATTACCAGCCGCCAATTCCGGGCCGTGGTTCAATTAACCACACTTTCTGAGATGGTGCCCGAACCATCCTTGAAAGCCTGGTTAATTTGCTGACTGCCGGTGGTTCACCGTGGTGAACATCTGGCGTTGAGCAAACACATGTTATGCGACCATTCACCACCACAGGGGATTGTCTGTGGTTGACCGTGATCGCATAACGTCTGAAATCACCCTATATGTCCTAATAATGACAAATCCTATCCTAATTCTTATCTAATTTATAAATCTAAGTACTACTAAAGTGTCTGTCTGTCTGTCTGTCTGTCTGTCTATCTATCCCCACCCTATGCATTCCCTCCTCATTACCACCCTATGTATTCCCTCCCCAAGTGTGTGTGTGTGTGTGTGTGTGTGTGTGTGTGTGTGTAATTTGTGTGTGTGTGCACTTGCTATATATATTATATTTGCTATTTTTTTAACAGTTCCTCCTCTGGTCCTCCACTCCTTCCCTCTCCCTCTCTTTCCCACACCGAAGAGACTGCTCCATTGCAGCCCCTTATGCACTCATGGGGGGAGGGAGGAAGGACTGCAGAGTGTTGTTGTGCACCCTGATTAGCTAGGCAATTAAGGGGCAGGGAGGGAGGATGGGGGTGAATATGTTGTTGTGCACATTGTGCACACCCTGATTAGCTATGTATTTAAACAGCTTCAGCTGCTGCATATGACAACACCAGCTGAGGCACCAAGGTGGCACCCAAGTTTTCCGAAGTTTCAGAAGTTTCCAACATTCTGTGCTTCTATCTTCCAAGTCTAAACCTTCGGCAAGAACACCGAATTACCTCTGAGTACTCAGACCAACTATTTGGAATTTTGAAAATCAGTCCTAATACCTGGACGTACTGTTCGGTTCATCCCCAAACTTATTCCATGTTGAACTCTAGCTATTTCAGCATAAGGGGCCAGGTTCAGCCTTGGAAGATATGGACAGTACACACTCCAAAAAAGTAAGTGGATTGTACTGGTCACTGGGAAATTTGGCCCAAAATCATTGCCATGTCTTTGTCGCATCATTTGGAAAATAAACATGCAATCCCCCAAATTTTTCTTTTTACTTTTCTGATGCGGGAACTTCACATTCCAGTGGTGACTCCACGATGCAGTTGCTTGGTTTGGTACATTCTACATCAATTCCTGGCTGTCTATTAGGTTTCATTATTGTCAAAGGTGTTGAAAGTTTAGTTATGAAATCTGAAGGTTGGATTAAATCCAAAAACAACCCCACCATTTATTTTACACTAGGGATTTTTTTAAACTGCCATTTTCATTGGAAGAAGCACTTTTAAAAGCAGTCAAAATATGCTATCATAATTCTAGACACTAAAGATTAAGAAGATCCAAGCTAAACAGAATGAGATGTTTGTTTACTTTGGAAGTGTTTCTGTTCATCTTCAGTTAGGCCTGGTTCTTCAAACTTTGACAACTTTGTAAATTCATTGACATTATTAGGAGTAAAGTGTTGTAAAACTGTCAGGGCACACGCCGCCGCGGTTCGGGTCTCATTGCCTAGCAGCGACCCGACATGCGGAAGTTCTGGGAAGGTCAGAGGAGCCGCTGTGGGAGGGGTGGAGCTCCCCTGTGCTTCGGGGATGCTCCAGACCCCACCCACAGCATGTGGAGGGTGGTGCAGGGCTCAGTGGCAGCTTGGGGGCCCGCCCTGAACGCACCTGTTCTCAATCAGGGCTTTTCTATAAGACTGACCGGCGGGGGTTGAAGCCTCCGCCGGTAATCATTCGTGAGAGACTGGCCCCCATTGCCTGCTTGAGAACCTTCCTTGCCTGACCTTGACTGAGAGCTTGGTGTTGAGTGCCCGATCCTGTGTTTCCCTTCCCCCTCCTGCGAGAGTGAGAGTTGGTGAGTGTGTGTTACTGTGTTTGTTTGTATCCTTCCTTAGCGAAAGAGAACGGTGGTGTTGTGGGTGGTAGGTTACCTGTTCCCCCCTTTCCGTACCTGCTCTTCCCTCCCTGCATATCTCCCTCAAGTCCCTCCTTTGATAGCAAGTCCTGTCCTCCACCTCTCTCTCCTCCCTTGCATTCCTTATCGTCTCCCCCCCTCTCCCTTTCCCTTGGGCCCCTTCCTTCCCCTGTCCCTCCCCTTCACTTCTGTTTGCACGGTGCCCAGGATCCCGTGTATATCCCTGAGCGCCTGCCGCTTCCCCTCTACCCCTGTATTTCCTAGGGTCTCAGGGGCATTTGGCTACCTCTCCTTGCGTCCCGATGATGAAAAGGGTTGCCCTCTGAGAAAGGGGGAAAGCCCACACTCTACCCTGAGGGACATTATAGTCTTCGAGAGAAATTCCCTTTATAGAGGTAGCAGCTCAGTATACGTGGGCCCCTTGCTCCCTTCCCTGTTGTTCCTGCTTGATTGGATCCCAATCCCTGTCATTCCCCCCTCCTTTCCCCCCTCCCCTGTGACAAACTAGTGCAACTGAGTGAGGAACCAAATCCATGGTGGGGGTGCACAGGACCACTTTTGAGTGGTTCTGCTTATTCCTAGCTGGGAGAACCCAGAGAGGGTATTTTTAAATGTGAGGGTACCATGGGTGGCCACCTTTTAACCCACGTGGACACCCGAGGTGCCATCACATGATCCCATCTGACAGATGTTATTCTGTGCAGGATCAGGGCTGTACCCAGGCCATGGCAGTTTTTAGTCTGGGCTGTTACTCAAGCCCTTCGCTGAGCCACAGCCTAGGATAAGAGCTACCATGGTCTTGGGAAGCCATATCCAAATGGGGTAGAGTGGGCTGTCATGCCTGCTCTATGGCTGGGGCTGTTCCGGGTTCACGCAGTCGCCTCATAGGCTGCCACAGTTTCCCATCAGGGTGGTGGGCGGGCCATGGTCAGCGGCATGGGGGATGGAGCCTGCCGACCTACATCCACATGCTGCCCTGCCCTCTCCCCATCTCCTCCTTGGCCCGGGTCACTGTTGGTGACCAGGCCAGATCCTGACCAGGGTGAGGGCCCTCATCTCTGGTCAGGATCAGTGCATGATGGCACCATGCAGCATCACGTTTTAAAATACCCAGATTGGTGATGGGTGGTGACCCATCATCAGCCCGGGAGCTCCCTTGTGGGGTTCAACAGGGTTCCATATTCTCTCAGCTCCTGTTAAATGTTTATCTGAAGCCCCTGGGCAAGACTGTTAGGAGATTTGGAGTAAATTGCCATCAGTACACTGGTGACACCCAACCATCTCTCACTTTTTCCTCTGATCTAGACCCTGCAGTCTTGGTGCTTACCAGGAGCCTCTCTGCTGTTAGGGACTGAAAGCAGATGAGATGTTTGGAGTTGAATCCAGAAAAGACCAAGGTGATGATGATTGGCCAGCCATGTGACCTAGGGGGACCCCTGTTATTGATGGTGTCCAGTCTCCTTTGGTCACTCAGGTTCATAGCCTTGGGGTGCTCTTGGATCCATTGCTGTGCCTGGACAGTCAGGTTGCAGCGGTGGCCAGGAACGCTTTTCACTAACTTCAGCTGGTGAGAAGACTACAACCTCTTCTGTCAGACTCGGATTTGGCCACCATCATCCATACCTTCGTAACCTTGAGGCTAGACTACTGCAATTCACTCTATGTGGAGCTGCCCTTGATGACTATTCGGAAACTGCAGTTGGTGCAGAACACTTTGACCCACCTTCTCTCAAGACTGGGTTTTTGGGAGCACATTACATTGGTCCTCCAGTGTCTGCTCTTGCTGCCAATAGCTTTTCTGGTACAGTTCAAGGTGCTGGTCTTGACCTTTAAAGCCTTAAATGGCTTGGGCCCCAAGTATCTGAAAGACCGCCTCTTCCTTTATGTTCCATTGCAACCTCTGAGGTCAGCCAAGGGCACTCCTCTTGTGAATACCCACTGCCCGTGATGTTTGTAAAATGCGGACATGCAGAGAGGTATTCTTGGTGACTGCTACACAGTTATGGAACTCCCTCCCCTTGAAGATCCGCCTAAGCCTGAGCCTGCTCACCTTTCAAATGAGATGTTAGATCTTTTTGTTTGGCCAGGCATTTGGTGGTCTGGGATAGAGTTCGGTGGGATTGGGTGAAGGGGTTAGAGAGAGGGTTGGTGTGCACGGTTTAGGGATTTAAAACAGTTTTTATGTTATACGGGTTTATGTACGTTTTATATTTTTATATTTTGGTGAGCCGTCCTGAGCCTTCAGTAAAAAATGTAATTAAGTAAATCGAGCGGCCCATATTTTGGGCCATTTAGATTAAGATCCTAATGTCAAAAGGGCTTCAATAGATGCAACTGCATTTAGGATCACAGAATTGCATTTAGGATCTAAATCCCAGTGCAAGCTTTTCCATTAACCTCAGTGAATTTGAGCTAAGCTAGTTGAATTATTTTATAAACATTAAGAATTATCCATCATCTTGCTGTTAGGTGTCATAGATGTTTTTATGTTCTGTAATACCAGTTGAAATCTAACAAATGATTACTTTGCTTGCATTTACTCTAATGTTTAAAATGTTTTACAGTATTTACTGAATTTTGAATTAAATTTCCTTGTACCATGAACACATTACAAATATTAATGTAAACCAAACGTTGGTTTGATTTACCCCCCATAATGGGAGGATGGAGAGACTACATTGTCAAATCACTGAAAACCTCATTTCAGCTGTTTGTTGTAGCCTTGTAGCATTTAGGGCCACGAGTGTAGAACAGCATTAGCAACATTTGAAATAAGAATGCATAAAGTATTTCCCTGTCCTTTATTTGTCCTAGTGAACCCATATCAACTGATTCCCAAATCATCTTAAATTAAATAGCCATTTCTCTTTACTTAAAAAAGGAGAATTTTCCATTAAAGAAATAAAATATATTAGTCAGTAATGTCTTTCCAATTTTTCAAAATGACACCCCTACAAAATGTTTTCCTCTTATCCTGTTGTAAACTACCTGTATTGACTAGTACTAAAGTTGCAAGTGATCGGAAAGTGGAAAAGATGAGCAATGTGTATTCATTAATGTTCTGATTAAACAACAACAACAACAACAACAACAACATTTTCTCTTTCCTGATGATGGGGGAAAGGAGGCAACTATGAAAAAATTATTTAAAGAAAATTGAAACTGATGGAGACCTGAAACAGGTACCCATTTCAACACCTTGGTAATCAAACTGACTCAGTATTGTCAGCCAGTAAATGATACCTGTTTGGCCATCCAATGAACTACTCAAGTTACTGCATTACTGAGTTACTGGTACTGATACCATGTTACCGAATTACCATTAGCTCATTTCCGTGTATTTTCTCATTTCTGGCTATTTCTCTCTGTGCATTTATTTTTACCCTGGTAGTTTACTTCACCTGCAAACCAAAATATAAAGCAGTACTCTTCTGTATTAAAAGAGGTGGGGGGGGCAGGAGGTGAGCTGTGAGGATTCAAAGTGATTTGCTAAAATGAAGTAACTGAGTAGTGAAGAAAAACAGGAAACTGATAACAAGGAAATCAATAAATCAGTAAAAGAGAAAGTTGATAACTTTAACATCATTACCTGGAATTTTGGTTATCAGTTGCCCAACTTGGAATTCAATATGGCTGAAACTTGATCATTTGTTTCTTATGTTTCTTGACGAGAATCACAATTCCCCTCTTGTTCTTAAAATGAGAATGAGACAAGAATCTTCTGTATTGTTGACGAGAAAAACAAAAATCTCAAAAAACAAAATACCTAATGCTGATGGGAGGGTTGGAGAGGGAAGCTATGCCATCCTCTCTCCAGGTCTCTTACCTTGTCTGGGGCTGGCAGCTTGAAGGACAAAGCCCATGGCCATGAGCAGTCTCTGTGGGGCATACATGCACAGAACAATGCTTTTTACATTGAGATGGTTGCTACCAGGCATCTGCTCATATTACTGCGGCAGCACATGTTCCTCTGGTATATAAAGGACCTGATGCACCTGAAGTGGGAGGTTAGGCAGTTAGAGCGTGAGTGGCACTTGGCTCGTGCTGAAGCCAACTGATTTCAGCAAAGATAGTTTTTGAAGGACTATACTGTGATTGTGATGGCAGTGAAATAAGTTTTTTCTCTCTCTACTATTCAACCATTTGCAAAGTCTTGTCCAGTGGAGCTGTTCCAGGTGGTGAGAGGCCTGGTTGATCTAGTCTGCCTCTGCCCAGAAATGGAGTCAT
This sequence comes from Sphenodon punctatus, assembly GCA_003113815.1. NCBI lineage: Eukaryota > Metazoa > Chordata > Lepidosauria > Sphenodontia > Sphenodontidae > Sphenodon > Sphenodon punctatus. The sequence continues at coordinate 547,741 of QEPC01008573.1, read as the reverse complement.
CTAATGCCTGCTGTGACATTTTTATTAATTACTTTGCAGACAAAATTGCTAGTATTCACCACGACTTGGGTGCTGCCACTTCATTTGCAGAATCAAGTTAGGGACGGAAGGGAAGCCCAGTCTTGTTCTGTTTATTTGGATAATTTTCAATCGGTATGGCCCACCGATGCAGGGGGAGTGCTTGGGGAAATGAGGGCAAACAGTTAGAAATTAGATCCTTGCCCATCCTGGTTGGTGAAAGCCATTGGAGCTCTTGCTGGTTAGGGTTGTCAGCGATTCCCTTTTGGAGGGTAGGCTGTCGAACGCCCTTAAAACTGCAGTTGTCTGGCCCCTGCTTAAGAAACCATCTCTGGATGCTGACTCCCTGACCAGATATTGGTCTGTCTCTAACCTTCCCTTTTTAGGGAAGGTTAGAGGTTATTGAATGGGTGGTTGTCCTACAGCTCTAGACTCATCTCAGTGTTGTTAGATTCTTGAACCAGTTTCAGTTGGACTTTCGTCCTGGGTATGGCACAGAGACTGCACCTGTGGCCTTAGTCAATGACCTATGCCTGTAGATTGACAAGGGAATTCTACCCTGTTGATTTTGTTAGACCTTTCGGCGACCTTTGATACCATCGATCATGAGGTGTAGTTACCATGACTGCAGACCCTGGCGGGGTTGTGTGGCACTGCTCTTGAGTGGTTCTGCTCCCTCCTGTCAGGAATGTTCCAGAGAATGGCGATGGGCGATTGATTGCTCGTCATCCTCTTGGAACCTCCCCTATGGAGTCCCAGGGTTCTATTCTGTCGCCCCTCTTCTTCAAGGTTTCTATGAGGCCATTGTGCAAGATCATTGGGAGGTTTGGGGTGAGGTGCCATCAGTATTCTAATGACACTCAGCTTTACCTCTCTTTTCCCAGGTCTTGCAGTCTTGGTGCTTACCTGATGCCTAGCTGCTGTCAGGGACTGGATGAGGTGAGTTAATTGAAGCTGAATCCAGACAAGAATGAGGTGATGATGGTTGGCTGGCCATGTGACCTGGAGGGAGTTGGGACTACACTTATTGACAGAGTCCGCCTCTCTGTAGTCCATCAGTTTTGCAGCCTTGGAATGCTCCTGGATTCCCTGCTCTGCCTGGATTGTCAGGTTGTGGTGGTGGCCAGAAGTGATTTTCACTAACTCCATCTGGTGAGGAGGCTGTGGCCTTTTCTATCTAATTCAGATTTGGCCACTATCATCCATGCTTTCATCACCTTGACTAGATTATTGCAATGTGCTCTATGTGGTGCTATCCTTGATGACCATTCAGAAGCTGACGTTGGTGAAGAATGCAGTGGTTCACCTCCTTTTGGGGCTGAGGCACTAGGAACACATCACACCAGTGCTCTGAAGTCTGCATTAGTTCCCTATAGCTTTCCAGGAACAATTCAAGGTGCTGGTTTTTATCTTTAAAGACATAAATGATCTGGGCCCCACATATCTGATAGACCACCTGTCCTTCCATGCTTCACTGTGGCCCCTGTGATCAGTCAGAAGCACCTCCCTGTGGGTACCATCAGTTAGTCTTGTTTGGATGACAAGGGCTTGCAGAGTGGCATTCTCAGTTACTACCCCAATGCTTTAGAATTCCCTTCCCCGAAAAGTTCATTTGAGCCCGAACCTGAGCATCTTTCAGAGGCACTGTAAGACATTTTATTTGAAAAGGTATTTGGTGGGTGGGGATAAATTGGGGATTAGGATGGTTTTGACGTTCGGGAATGGGGTGGTGGTATTGGGTGTGTTTGGGGGGGGGGTTGATATAGGGTTGTTGGTTTTTTAAGAGCTTTTGTATTTTAATGTTTTTATGGTTTGTTAGCTGCCTTGTCTCTGGGATGGGCAGCATTGAAATTTAAATAAATAAATGAATACATAATTTCTTTTAAAGGGTGCACATGTGATGGGTGCCCCAGGGGGCCATTTTGCACATGTGCAGTGATTTTTTTCTTTAAAAAAACAAATATAATTATTTTTCATAACATAAAACAAAAAAGGTAGTGTTCTTTAACACCCCCCACACACACAAAATGAAGAAGGTTTTTAAAACTAAAATTAAAACTAAAACAAAAATGAATGATGTGCCTTCTGCACAATTCTAGAGACTAGAGTACAAGCTTTCAGGCCACACAGGGCCCATCTTCAGGTAAACAAAAGATTAGAACTTTCACCAATAGAAGTTGGTCCAATAAAATATATCATCTGAACTACTCTCTGTAAATATATTATATTTGGGCCCAGTCTGGCAATCACATTCTCTCTAGTCTACAATAAAAGGATGGTAAATTCCTAATGATGGAATGGGAGTCCAAGGAAATTCTTCACTGGACAATGGTTTTAAAATTCACTGCATTCCAAAAGCACTGCTCCTCAGTAATATCTTTATTATCTCTATCTTAAGTTACACTTGTTTAGTAGGGGTGTGCAGTTTGTTTTCATTTTTTAATTACTAAAATGAACAAAGCTCCATTTGTTTTAGTAATCCCTCCCTCCCTCCCCCTCCCTCTACCTCTCCATCTGTTCACATTCGCCTCACCAGCTGTCTCTCTGATATCTATACCTGGATGTCTCAACATCAACTCAAACTCAACATGGCTAAAACTGAACTCCTTATCTTCCCTCTCACATCCTTCCCCTCTCTCCTCCCTGTCGATCCTCATCGATGGTGTCACCATCCTTCAAGTCCCCCAAGCCTGTAGCTTAAGCTTCATCTTTGATTCACCTCTTTCTTTTCAACTTTTAAATCCTACTTTGATTCACCCCTTTCTTTTAAACCCTACTTTGACTCTGTTGCCAAATCCTGTCACTTCTCCCTCCATAACATTGCTGAGATTTGCCCTTTTCTCTCTGTTTCCTCTGCCAAAACACTTGTTCACACCCTGGTCATCTCTCGCCTCGATTACTGTAACCTCCTTCTCACTGGCCTCCCCAGCTCTCACCTTTCTCCCCTTATCTCCAGCCAAAACTTCGCTGCCAGGGTCAACCACCTCACCCGTTGCTTTGACCACGTGCAGCCCCTTGTCTCCTCTATTCACTGACTCCCCCTTTCTGAACGAATCCTGCACAGGCTCCTAGTCTTCACCTATAAAGCTCTTCATAACCTGACTTCTCCCTACCTCTCTGCGCTAGTTTCCCTCTGTACTCCAGTCTGTGAACTCCACTCCTCCTCTGTCCCCTCTCTTGCCCTCCCACACCTCCCCTGATCCCCTAACTGCCAATATCCCTTCTCCCTGGCTACCCCCCATGCCTGGAACTCCCTCCCTGCCCACATCCACCTCGCCCCCTCCGTTCATAACTTCAAATCCCTTGAAGACCCACCTCTTCTGCTCTGCCCTCCTCGACTCCTCGCTCCCCTCTCCTAACTCCTGTTGATACCTACCATCCAGTGCAATCTGTTACCTGAGGTCTGTGTACACATATCCTCACCACATGGACCATCCAGCCATCATTCTTGATGTAACCAAGCCAAGCACGTGCACCTGGGACCTCGCATCTTCATGTATGTTACCCCCTTTGTCCCTCCCTTTGGGTGAAAACAGACATGACGCTAACCACCCTTTAACCACCCTTAGTGGCCATTTATACATGTTTCAGGGCTGCATAGGGCACCAGTTCTGTCAGTTCGGATCGCGTTCGGATGAGTTTGGGTGGCAAAAATGTGTCACTGGAAGGCAAAATGTGACAGTAAGGGGGGAGTCAGCTGAGGAGCAGACTTCCAGGCACCAGGGGTGAAGAGGCTTGGAGTAGCAACCAGCCTGCCCAATCACCATCCCTTTTCTCCTCAGACCACTGGCTTTGCAGTCTGCAATTGGCCACAGGCTAGACTGCATGGAGTCAATGGGGCTTGCGGTGAGGCGGGTGCAGCAAGTAACAAAACTGATTGCCCTCCCCGCTGGCAACACCTTCTGAGGTAGTCACTGTTCCTGAACAGCAGGCGTTTCAGAAGACTTCCTTTCCCAGCAGTTTTGTTCTCCTCAGTCCTTTGCAATCCTCCTCCTATTACACCCATCCAACACATCTACCTCCATATTATCATTTATTTAGTTTAGATTAGATAGATTTAGATGTTGTTTTTTGTTTTTACCCCTCCCTGTGTTCCCTGTGTTCAATCTTCCTTACTCCCTCACCCCTCCATTGAATCCTTTCCCTCTCCTTTTATATATATTCCATCCCTGATTCCTTTCCCCTGTTTTTTTTCCATTTTGAGTAGCATTAGATTGATTTAGGTTTCATTTCAGTTTGTACCCCTCTCTGTGTTCTTTGTGTTCCCCCCATCCCATATGATAGATAGATAGATAGATAGATAGATAGATAGATAGATAGATAGATAGATAGATAGATAGATAGATGCATTTAGAGATTTAGTGTTTGTAGGAGTAGGCCTTCTGCGCTGGTGCAGAAGGTCTGGCAGACAGAGTGGACCATGCAGCAGGATGCCCCTGAGGATGATGGGAGTTGAAGCAGTGACCCCTTCCAGCCATCTGGGCCTATCCCTGCCCCCAGTGCTAGTGGTAGCAGTAGCACCAGCAGCAGGATGAGCAGTAGCAGGACCCCTATTGCCAGCAGCTCCTCCTGTGTGCAGGCCACTCTGGGGAGCATGGGGCAGAGCACAAAAGGGTAAGCAGCATGGATGAGGTCAGTGGGAGAGGTGGTGCCCATCCAGAGCTACCAGAGGGAGTATGATGGCACCTCAGCAGCAGTGGAGACCTGCCTAGAGGAGAAGCCATGCATTGATCCCAACAACGATCCCTTGGCTTACTAGGTCGGCAAGGCCAACGTGGCCAGCCCTGTCGAATGTGGCCAAGGGTATCCTATCCTGCCTACCAACCACTGTCCCCAGTGAGCAGGTGTTCTCTGTGGTGGGGGACATTTGCTCCCTGCACTGCATGAGACTGGGGGCCAAGTTGGTGGAACAGTTGCTCTTCTTGAACGTCAGCCTTCCGCTGCTGGGATTCCCTGAGCTGCACCTGGACAAGGAGTAATGGTGCAGTGGCATGCGCCATCCCATTCCAGGGGCAGTCTTGGAATGGGGCTCCTCCTCCTACTCAATCTGGACTAGGGCTACTGCTCCTGTGCTGCTGAGGTGGTCTCCCTCCCTCCTAATTTGTGGCACCTGCCCTGCCTCTCTCTCTGCCCCCCCCTCTCTCTCTCTCATACTAGATGACCTCAGCCACCTTATCTCACTGACCTCATGATGCAGGGTGGCATTGGGAAACAAAGTGTAAGCCTGCCAGCCAGCCTATGGCTACACGATCTCGGCCCGCCTATGTGATGCTGACTGGATCTCTCTTGCTGCACAGTCTTTGCTAGCCTATCTGATTCCCCTACTGCCAATCTCACAGCCTGCCTGCCCTACTGTCCACATGTGCTACCTGTCTGCCCTCCCAGCATGCCGCCAAGCTCAAAGCATGCCTCTGTCCGCCTTCCTGCCTCCCATGCCAAGGTGCCTGTCTGCCCACCCAGGTTGCCTAGCTCAAAGCCTGCCCAAGCCCACGTTCCCTACTGCCTTTCATGCCACACTGCCTGCCTGATCACCCGCCCAGGTTGCAAAGCTCGAATCCTGCCTCAGTCTGCTTGACTGCCATTCATGCCACGCTGCCTGCCTGCCTCCCCTGCCTGTCTGCTGATGCTAGTGCCAATGGCCCCCAGGCCTATATGCTGTCTGTGCCAAGGGTTCTGTACCCTGACAACCAATATCTGGTGATGCTAGTTCCCATGGCCCCCAGGCCTATATGCCGACTGTGCCAATGGTTTTGTACCCTGGCAACCAATGTCTGGTGATGATAGTGCCAATGGCCCCAGGCCAGGCCTATATGCTGTCTCTGCCATGGCATCAAGAAACAGCCACTCCAGCCCCAGGACTTGCCATCAGGGTTCTGGGGCCTACATTACTGGCAGGGAGGGCTGTGTCCAATATCTAGAAACTGCCACTCTAGCTGCAGCCCAGGACCCACCCTCAGGGTTATTGTGCCCTCTCATTCCATTCATGGAGCACTGTCATTCCACCTTTACTTTACAAAACCTGCTGTTCATGGCAAGAGAGAGAGACAGAAAAGAGAGAGAAATAAGATATATAGATAGATAGATAGATAGATAGAGAGAGAGAGAGAGAGAGAGAGAGAGAGAGTCTCCCCACTGCTAGAAGGAAAGACAGACACGATCCCACCCATGCTGTCACATGCACTATATGACCAGAGAGAGAGAGAGAGAGAGAGGCTCCCCACTAGAACTAGAGAGACGGGGGGATGGAGGGAGAGAGGTATGTGTATCCAGCTCAAGCTGCCACCTGCCAGAACCAGGAAGAACTCCCATCTGTGCTCATGCACCGGATCGATGCTCATTGGCCATTGGCCACATCCAGCAGCAAACCTACCAGAATGAGATGGAATATATCAATATAACACAACATTTTATATGTGCCTGCCTGCCTGCCTGTGTGCATTCCTGTACCTGCTGCTGCCACCTATCGCTTGACTGAATGAAGTGTGCCCAACCATGCACTAATTCTAGGGACATAATTATCATTAAAATCACATAGGCTGTCATTCCATTGTACCTGAATCAGTCATGCCCACCATCCCAGGAGACATCAATGGGATTCTGGGACCATCATTCCAGTCATTGGGGCTGAATTCCATTCCACTGCATCCAGAAGCCCGGTGCCCGCACGCCAGCCTCTCCCCCCCTCTGTCTACTCCTCCGCATACACCCGCAGATACCTGCTGAAGCTGCTTGAAATAAAAGCCCCTCTGACCACCAACTCCTGCCACCTGCTGCCCGCTACCATGGATCCTGTCTCTCTTTCTCTCTGGCACACACACACAAACCCTGCCCCTCCTGGGGGGCTGTCTGCAAGTTGAGACCCTACTGCTGACTGGCACATCTTTGAGTTAATACCTTAACTATGCTACATGTGGAGCCAGCCAGATGCTGCTGGTAGGGAATGACAAAGTGTATGAGATTCTGCCACCTGTCAGCCAGAACTTCAGCACATAGGGATAATAGACTGGACAGGTCAAACGAAGCTCGTAACAACAAATATAACAACTTTTATTAAAACTATTGAAACAACAACAAAACAACAACATTATAAAACCAAAACCAAACATTGAAAGGAAATTTAGGGGGTACTACTATTAGTCTGTGGGCCTGTCCCCCGGAACTTGGGGGAAAGGCAAAAGGCAGCAGGGCGCAGCACAGGGCTGAGGGGCGGCCACCCTGTCCTCTCCCATTTCATAGCTGTGGGCAACAGCAAACTCCAGGGCCCCTTAAAAGTCTTGATGCCACCTGTAGACTGCCTGGTGGTAGAGTTCCAGCCTCTCCATCTTGGAGGAGATGTACTGGGAGTATGCCTCCACCTGCTTTTTCTCCACCTTGAGAGCCTGGAACTTTTCCACCAGGTGGTTCTCCATGATGCATATGCCCATCATCATCTGGTGGCCAGGCCTCTCCACTTCAGCCCGAAAGGCCTTGGCCGCAACAGACTCCTGGGGCCCGGGGGACTCCACATTGGGGCTGAAGGGGAGGAAGGGCTTACATGGTGTCACTTCTGGGTTGCCTCCTCCCCCTTCTTTTGGTGCTGATGCTCAGGCTCCAGAGCCACACCAGAGTCCTCCTGCCACCTCACCGTCAGGCCATGAAGCTTTTCAACGTGGGTGATCAGCCCCGATGTGGTCCCCTCTCTCTGCCTCCTGATTCTTTTACCACAGGTCTGAAGAGCATAAAAAGATAGGAACATAAGAAGTGCCATACTGCATCAGACCAATGGTCTGTGTCAAGCCCTGCCTGCATTCTGTCTCCACAAGTGGGTGGAATGGGTGGCCAATCTCTCTCTGCAGCATACTTCCGTTCCTAACAGTTCATAGGGCATCCATTACCAGTTGTTCCAGCCCCCGTGCCTTACCTTGCAGATGGCGATTCTGTCGCCCTTGTCATAAAACCTCCAGACATCGAACCTTGTCCGCTGTCTGGGGGTGACACTGGCGACTCCGACCTCTTCCTGGGTGTCCTGCATGGCATGACACCAGTGCCAGCATCCGATTCCTCTCTGAAACAGGAACACATAAACAACACCTAAGTAATATCATGTATTTATGATGATGCCTATAGTCCTCCCTCGTTGGGGTAATAGGGATGGCAATGGAAGATGGTGACCCTGTCTGGCACGTGCAAATCCTGCCCTCCTTGAGGTGCTAGGGATGACAACTAGAAAGACCCTTGCTGGCACGTGCAAATCCTGCCCTCCTTGGGGTTCTAGGGGATGCTAAGGATGGCAAATGGAGAGACCCTGGATGGGATGTGCAAATACTGCCCTTCTTGGGGTGCTGCTAGGGAGGGATAGCAATGGAGAGACCCTGGCTGGCACGTGCAAATCCTGCCATCCCTGGGTCATTAGGGATGGCAACTGGAAAGACCGTGGATGGCACGTGCAAATCCTGCCCTTATTTGGGGGTGCTAGGTAGGGATGGTAACTCGAGAGTGGAGACCCTTGCTAGGGGTAGCTGGCAGACACATGTTTGGGTGGGGGTGCTGACCATGCTCGTGCCTGACTGCTGGAAGAGCCCACACACACTACAGTACCCTCTCTCTCTGTGGCAGACATCCACTGCTACCCACTGATGCCCACTGTTTGTGCCTGACTGATGCCCACCACCCACCCTCATGCCAGTGAGCTTGCTGTAACATATAGAGCCTTACGTTTCATGTCCTCAAAGTACAAAAAAAGTTTACAAACCTGGCAGCAGTAGCAGCAGTACCTCCTTTTCCCACAGGCTCTGGATGCTCCTCCACCACTGAAGGTCCAGCAGCAGCGGCAGGGTGAACCTCTTCCTCCACCTCCAGCTCCACCACCTTGGCCTTCCCCCAGGCCCAGTGTTTAATGGTCGTGGTCACCTTCTTCTCCCTTTTTGTTTTTATTTAATTTTTTAAACAGACACACACCAACACTCACCAAGACACCAACCAGCCAAACAGCAAAGCCAAACCAAACACAAAGAGCAAAAACACATGGGTTGAATAGCCAGCCAGCCAAACACACACTCTCTCGCCACACAGCTCCACATTCACTCGAATTTCCAGTTTCTGACACGATCATGGGATCTCGCGATACCTTTTTCCGAACACCCAAACTGAACACGACCGAATCCAACATCCAAACCTGAACGCAGCGACTGAACCTAACCAAATGGCCGAACCGAACCGGATCGAACTGAATGACCAAACTCGAACCGCGATCTGTTCGCCCATCCCTGTTTTTACCAGTTACAAATTCTGAACAGCTATGAAGGGCAGCCCCATTGCAGCAATCCAACCTCGATGTGATGAAAGAATGGATGATGGATGATGGTGGCCAGATCTGAATCAGGAAGAAAAGTCTGCAGCCTCCTCACCAGACGGAGTTGGTAAGAAGTAATCTTGGACACAGCTGCAACCTGAGAATCCAGGTGCAGCAAGGAGTCCAGAAGCACCCCAAGGCTATGAACCTGGTTGACCAGAGAGGGCTAGGTGTCCCAATCCCATCCAGGTCACATGGCCATCCAACCATCATCACTTCAGTCTTCTCTGGATAGCTTCAATTGGCTCGCCCTCATCCAGTTCCTGACAGCAGCCAGGTATTGAGTAAGCACAGAGACTGCATGGCATAGGTCAGATGAAAAATAGGTCGAGCGTATTGATGACACTTCACCCCAAACCTCTGAATGACCTTGCCCAGTGGCCTCATATACACATTTAATGGGAGGGGAGACAGACTAGTACCCTGTGTGACCCCACAGGGGAGGTCCCAAGTGGATGATGAGCAATTGCCCAACAGCTCTGTCTGTGATGTCCCTGACAGAAGGGAGTGGAACAACTCAAGAGTGTCCTGTGTACCCCTACCAGGTCCAGCAGTCGTGTAAACAACACCTCATGATCAATGGAATCAAAGGCCCCAAAAGATCTAACAAGATCAACAGGGTAGAATTCCTTTGGTTCATCTCCAGGCGCAGATCATTGACCAAGGACACAAGCACAGTCTTCATGCTATACCCAGGGTGAAACCCCAACTAAAATGAATCCAGGAATCCGGCAGCATCAAGATGGGCCTGCAGCTGTAGGACAATGTACCATAAAAAGTGGAGGTTAGGGACAAGCTAATAGTCATCCAGGAAGTCAGCAACTAAAGAAGGCTTCTTAGATACTTAAGAACAAATGCCATGAAAAGCCCAAGTTATCTAAGTGTTTTCTAATGCTACCACATACCAAGAAATGCCCAAATAAAATCAAATACCATCAACTGCTTAATAGTAAATGAATGCCATGAAAAGTTCAAATGAAATCATATGCAAAAATGCCTGAGTAATATTAATTCCAAAACATTTCCATTAGATCTGAAAGAGAGTACCACAAAAAATTGGTAACCCATCGAATTTCGGGTATGCGTTTCAACCTGGTAATAATCAGGTACCATGTGGTATCCAATTATGATATAATTGGGTACCCAATAGGGATGGGCGAACGCGGTTCGGAAGTTCGGAGTTTGGACCGAACTTGAATAGTTCGGTTGACTGAACCAAACGCGCGAACCAAACTCAAATTTGAACGTTTGGTTCGGATGCGTTCGGTGAGATCGGAATTGAATTTCCATTGGTTTCAATGGAAAACAAATTATTGGCTGTAAAGTTTTTGTTTCATATGCGATGTGGCTGAAAATTGGAGTGCCTATATATACAATAGAAAGCATTATATGTACCAAATGTTGAAATGATTGGATAGGTAAATCCGATTTTAGAAGCAGTTGAATTATTGTATTTTGCAATATTCTACATATACATTCTTAGCTGTAACTTCTTTCCCTCACGTCTAATGTAAGTGAAACATGTCCAGTTTATACCCCTTCCCATATTGACTATATTTGACAAATTTCAGAAGGATTGGAAAAAGGGTCTTGGTGGTATAAGCAATTAACATATAAATGTATGTCTGACTATAACATATTTTTAGTCTAACCAGTCTAAATGAAATTTGACAGGGCTATATATTACATTTCATGATCATCTCTACCAAATATCAGAAAGATTTTATAAAGGGTACCAATTTTATATGCCTGTACAACATATGTAGAGAAGGGGCCTATGTCTGGGATTCTCTTATGTCACTGTGTTAAGATCGGTTTGTGATGCGAATTGGCCAACAGAAATGTCAACCAAATATCCTCATTCTGTGCTGGGACCATCCCAACATATCTCCCCCACTTGTTTCTGGGAAGTCAAAAGCATCTGTTTAGGAAAGAGTCAATAGAGATTCTCTTATGTCCTCTGTCTCAGTGCTGCAGGATGTGATTGTGATGATAATTGGCCAGCCTGGATGTGTTTAAACTATGTCTCCTGACTGCTGGGATGCTATCTCAGAAGTCCCAGTTATGTTGCTTATGCCCGCCTCAGGGCCGCCCCCTATGCCCACCTCGAAGCCACTACTAATTGGTCCTGTAAAGCTAGAAGCTTGCAGTAATGTGTTAGGCCATTGAATGTGTCTTTCAATCTTTGGGGTTGCTCCACATCCTTCCTCCACAGTCTCTCTGCCCCTGCCATGCAGGGTGCCTGTCTCTGACTGGCACTGAATATGCTGATATTCATCTGAATAATGTTCTTCACAGGGACAACATCAATTGCATATAATTGGGGATTTTTATCAAAATCTCCTGTACATTTGTTAAAATGTTAGAAAAGGTATTTGATACATTCTTGCCAAATATCCTGTAAACAGAATGGAATATCAAAATGTTACAGCTGGAAATGTATTTTCAGATTAATGTCTTATACTTTGGGACCATTTATCCACTCTTTCTGAAAATTGGCATAAGTATTCATCATGTGGAGGGCCATAATATACACAAGTTTCATGAACATTGGATGCAAGATAAATATGTTGTAGCCATGAATGTGTATGGAGCTTTTCTTAAAATTACAACATTCAATTGCTTCTGAAATCGGGTCCCTTTATCTAAATGTTCTGGAGTTTGGTACACATAGTGCCTTCCATTGGGGATACAATCTCACCAAATTCCTTTAAAATCAAATAAGAAAAAAAAATGCTATAGGTAGAATTATGTTTTTCAGTTTTTTCCCTTTATTTCAAAAACCAAATGTCATTTTCAGTTCCCAATTGCAACAAACTAAAGAACAAACAGAGACTGACTGAATCAAGTACTGAATCTGAACTCAACATTCGATGCAAACCACCAAACAGTTGAACATCTGAACCTGGTTCTGTTCACACATCCCTAGTACCCAGTGTCCTAAAATGCCGATTACTGGTCCAGGAATGTTGACTTCTGGCACTGATTTTTTAATATTTTATGTTGATATACCAATTCCTGACTTCTATTTATCAGGTTTCTGTCAAGTTCTGACCATTTTTCAGCAACTTCTGATCGCGGAAAACTACTTCCGATTCCTTTTGCACGGTTTTCTTTGTTTGTTTCTTTCTTTCTTTCTTAAAACACTTATGAGTTGTACTTTCTAGAAAATGAACTTTCCTATCCCAGAAAGTCAAATTCCGGGTTCAGGAAACTACTACTAGCCACTTTAAAAAAATAAAAAATCCTTCCAATTTTTTGTTTTCCTTCTTGATATACCAATCGAGAATCAGTAAATTGGGACCAGAAGTGGCCAATTTTGGGGAGGTTGGATAGCCGATCACTGTCCAATTAACTTTGTGGGTACCCAATGTGGTACCCCAAAAAGCAGGTACTATCCATGCTACTAAATTTAGTATTCTTTTCAGCTTTAATCCACATATGCCAGGTACCCATTTTATATTAATGTCTACATGTATACTTACTCACTCTCACACTACCTCCTGCACACATACACTTACCCATTACCCTGGCCTCCCTTTGCCACACCTGGGGATGACTGAAGGCCCAGCACTATGCTTATTGCCACCACTGAGCTTGGAACCTCTCTCCAGCCCTTTGCCACCCCTTTACAGCTGCCACCAGGGCAAGGACAACTGGCCGAAGCAGGTATGAGCAGAGCATACCGCAAGATATAATGAGTAAAACCATCACTAAGTCAGTTTTCACTGGCAGCTGTGCTTCAAATCTTCCCTCTTAAAGCTTGAGCCTCTGGAGAATTACAGGGCAAATCCACTTGCACTTTTGTGGAATGGAATCCCTCAAAATAGCAGTTGACTCAGTTCAAAAATTCATGTAATTCAGGATCATAACTCACATTCCCCAGGGACCACAGTATATTATGAATGTCTTCAACGTAAATACAACAAAGCCTGTTGTATTTACTTCAACAGTAAATACAACAAAGCCTTTGGTTACTGTAGGCCTTCAAGTGAGCACTGGAAATATTTCTATTTATTCCTTTTCATTAGCTGTTTAATAGTCTTTAGAGCTATAAGATAAATGTTGACTAAACAGTAGTGGGTGGTGGCATGGCTAACAAAGTGAAAGCTATCTTCCAACAACCAGCCTATACTCTCATGCTATGTGTGTGGCATGCTACTATATTCCTTACAGTGAAAGACTAAGGGTGCATTCAGACAAGACACTCTCTACCCACTGCCCACTCACCTCCCACTCACTATACATATTACAGGGCACCCATAGGGCAACAATGCAGCCATGCAACATCTATAGTGGGTGGGTAGTGGATGGAGAGTGTCTTGTCTGAAAATGTCCTAACATACCTAAATTTTGTCCTGACAGCATTTTCATACCCCCACCCCCTTTTAATGAATAGGTCACATCTTCTTTTTGTTAACCTGTGGGTTGATTCTGCATTTTTGTTGCAGAATTTTTCTTTCCAGCAGTTGCAACTATTATCCCTGAAGAGAGATAATCTCTGTTTTTACATTCCTCTCCATCATTTCTGAATTGCCTCTGTTCTAACTTTAAAAATAAACAAAGGAAGAGAAAGACCATATATTACTACAAAAGAGTTTGTTTTCTCTAGAGGAGGGGAAGGAGAAAAAATATAATAGGAATGAAGTAAAATTTTCAGATATTAAATCAGGTTACATCTCCATCCCCTCTTGCCTAACTTCCCATCCAAAACACTTGACAAAACAATTACAGAGCAGCTATGTCAATACTTGAGCAAAGAAGCATGTTTTGACCATGGCATTTAAAATCTGAAAGGCAACAAATCTATTTCCAATTAGTAAACTTTTCTCTGATTTCAGTGGAAATTTTCCCAACTTGCCAAGAGCTTAATTTTTTTCTGTGTTTCAGTCTTGCGGTGCAGCCACATGAGCTGCAGAGGGCCTGATCCCCCCATGGTCTCATGGTGGGCAAGCACACCTGCCACACTGCAGGGCCAGTACAGGGAGCAGGGCGGGGGAGCTGGGTGGGTCACTGTTGGGCTTCCTGCCATGGTGCGGGGTGGGCTGAAGCACCAGCCACACAAGCTTTGTCCCGCCTCCGTCTCCCGGCCCGACCGTTATCCCACATCATGCTGTGATGTGGCCACATGGGAATGCTGCTCAAAGCCCCACAGTGGACCTCGCCATAAGGCAGAGCAAATGGTGACTAAGCACATAAGTTGTTGTGCCTTGGACAGCTTTACCCTGTGGGATACTATCACCTTAAGAGACTGTTACCCAATGTATTCTTGAGCTCCTGTAGGGAGTCAGAGCATGTACTGAGAGAACTGATAAGCACAACTTGGTATGCAGAGCTGCCATGGAAGCACTCGGCCTGAGACTAATCGACCCTCTTGTACATAATTCAAGAACATTATAAGTAAACTGCTTTACTACAGAAACTGTAGATGCTGGTTTATATGTGATGATCTCATCAGAGTGAGGAGTGAATTCTCTTTTAACTCTTGCCTTTTGGTCCCACTTTTGTCTGTTGAATAAGCGAACAGTTTCTTCTGGTATCCCACTCTTGGTACCATGTGTTATTTATAATTCTCAAAAACAACACCAGCAGCTATAGTTTCAGTAGTAATCCAGATTACTTACAATATTCTTGAACTATGTAACGGTGGTTCATTAGTCTCAGGTTGAGTGTTACACATCTGTATATAAACAACACATACCCATTTTAGGTAAGGCTGGCTGCTACTTGCTGCATCCTTGGCCTTTCTCTGAGGATGCAGCATGTAGCAGCCAGCTGCTCAACCGGACCCATGGCAGGGAAAAATCTGGTGGCTACCAGGCACACGAAGCACTGCATTGCGTTGTAAGCGTGTCTGGAGTGGGGAAAGACTGCCCAAGGCACGGTAAGTGCATTGTGTGACTGCATCCTTGGAGTCTTTAGTTTGAGAAGTCTTAGAGCAGCCTATTTTTTGGATTTCACCAGAAGCCCTTTCTGTCACCACCACAAATCCCTAACATAGCAACATGGGGTTGTCTCAGAGTCATTGATCAGTAGCAAATGTCGTAATGTGTGAATTAGGCCTGTAGTGAGAGCAGGCGTTCTCATTACATCAGGAAATACTGACCTTCTGGGAGTAAGGAATAAATCTACCACCATTTTTGACATTTTCCTTGATTTTCGGCCATTTCAGTAATTTCTGGTAATTTCCCTATATGTCCTGGGCCCCGCCTATCTGCAGGATTGTCTCACCCACTGGGTCCTGGCACAGCCCATGCAGTCAACTGGGAATGCCCTCCTCGGGGTCCCCTCAAGTTTCCCCCCAAGATGATGATGAGGAGGGCATTTTCAGTGCCCGCATCGAGGTTGTGGAACTCCCTCCTAATGGAGGTTCGCTTCACCCGAGACCTTCCCTGTTTCCGAAAACAATGTCAAATCAAATTGGTTTATTCGACTTAACCAAGTTATCACCAGTAAAATAATTGAGAATACAAATACAAAATACATCACAATAAAATTCAAGAATATAGAACCGCCTTAATTCAAAACAAGTTCTTATCCTATCAATCAATGTTATCCCACTAATTAACTAACCATTCTGCCTAGTAACTACACTTCTTCACCTAACTAATCCCAAGTAAATCTCAGTAGAGATTAAGCACAAATAATAATTGTTTCGGATCTTAGCACATCAAATCATCTCCAATTAATTGGCATTAAACATTGGCATTCTCTTGAGAAGTACCCTCTGGTTGGACCGGGAAAGGAGCGCCCGCCAAGGAACCAGAGGAGCTACGGGTCCAGTAGGAGCCTGGTGCCAGTCAGGAGTGGAGTGACCCCATCATTTTGGCTATTGGTGGGAGCTGGAGCCGAGAACAGTGGGGCTTGAGCGTGCTGAGGGACCCTGCAGAGGGGTGAAGCTGACCCGACTTGGAGGGATTTCCCAGAGTTCCCCCCAGATCTAAGGTGCTGATGTGAGGAACTGTGCAGCTGGGCGGTGCAGGGCTAGAACCCATGCATGCGCCCTGGGTGAGACCCGATGCCCCGGACATTACAGGCATTTATGGTTAGCCTATACAGGACTTAAATAGTTAATTAACTGCTGGCATTTGACCACTATTTGGATTTATATTCTCTTTATTCCATTTGCCTCTATTGGTAATATTAATTGTTAATTATACTGTTTCGGAAAAGAGTCAGACAAGGGCAATCCCTGTCGAGTGGGATCCCTCAACCAAAGCAGTTGAGGTTAGATACTTACCTATGGATAGGTCCGCAGATGGGGAAATCCAAATCAACTAGTGACCTTATATTGTCAGACAAATTATTGGGGGTATCTAGGAAGTCACCAGTAAATAACCAGGGAAAAGATATTTTTGACCCTCTGTCACCTACATATACAGAAGTTTCCAGTGGGGATAGTTTGCCATTGTTAGAGAAAAGTCTTCCATCAGATTACCAGCTGCTGGGCAATCAATGCCTAATGGTAGGGGATTTAGTTAGGAAATTGATACATCAAATGGTTGAAATTGCTGATACCTTAAAAATACAGAATACCCATATTGCCTCCATTGCTAGAGATGTTGGAAGTATTAAGGCTAATCAAAATTTAAATAAGGAAGGAAAAGTGGAATGAGGGAGCCCCTCGCTTGGGAGGGAGCCTAGAGGGTGACCCACAAATCCCTTATTGACAACTGCTGCTAAGGAAAGTAAGCAACCAAGAGGGGGAAATAATTTAATCATTAACCCCCGGACAGTATCTTGTTCTATATCCCCACTGCCCAATGGAGTTTTCCCACTGTGATATACTAAGTTTGATATCCAGCAACACCTGCAGGATATCCTTAGGGTCCATATACCGTTTTGGCACATTGTGTATGTTCATAGACTACCGTATGATGCAACGAGTAGTTGCAACGAGTAGTTATCTGTTTCCGTAACCCTAGGTTGGTGGCTAGTATTCTTAACCAGCATGGCTTATTTTACTCTTGGGGGATTAGGGTAGGGAAGTATTTACGGATCCAGTCCCCCAACCTTTATTTAAGCCGAGAGCTATAGTAGATTCATTATTATCTAATCAACAAGGCGAGCGCCTGGTTAGGTACGGTGGAGAAAATAGGGGTGTGATTCCCACCAGGACACCAATGGAATGTCCTGGAAAATATATGGATAGAGTCACAAGGGATATGCCAATCAATACCCGACTGCAACAAATGGCAATGCCCACAGTGGCTCAAGGAACAGACCTATTACAGCAGGATATAACAGCCCCAATAGATGCAAAATCAGAATCTGATGTCTCTTTGAGTTTAGGACTTGAGATGCAACAGGTTGCCAGGCTGAGTGGTGTGAGTGTGGGGGGAGGCTCCCTGGGAGAGGCTATAGATGACCATGAGCAGGCAATTATGCAAGAAGGATCATTATTAAGGGAGATTAATCATGAACTGAGAATTGGGTCAGATATGGCACCACTAATGGGGGAGGGGGAGGATACTACCCCAGGTGATGTAGAGGAGGAACTGACTTATATGAATATAGATGCCCCAGTGGGGTTTGATTATTTACCTGAGCAGAGTGATGGATATGGGAGGAAACATTCATTGGTTGACTGAGGGTGGGCGTACCATGATTATCTTTATATGTTGACTATTTGTTCTTGGAATGTGGCAAGCTGGAAATCGCACAGTAGAGATGAAGATTTTTTGTCATTTACTAAGACCTTTGATATATTATTATTACAGGAGACATGGGCAATTGAAACTATTGAATTGGCTGGGTATCTTTCCTACTCCCTGCCAGCACTCAAAATCAGGAAGAAAGGTCGCCCAAGTGGTGAGATTGCATGCTTGGTAAAGCAGGATGGTAATATTTGTGTCCAGGAGGAAATCTCACTACCCCCAATTGCCCTGGGGTTGATATTGCATATTTATTTATTTTTTATTTATTTCTTCAAACTTATATCCCGCCCCCTCCTGCAATGCAGCTCGGGGCGGCTTACAACAGTAAAAAACAATTAAAAACAGTTAAAATATAAATATAAATATAAGAACATCAAAACAGGGTTAGGAACAATAAATAACTAAATAGGCAGGGGATTAAAATTACCCTCCCCCTCCCTCCCTCCCAAAGGCCTGGGCAAACAGCCAGGTCTTACAGTTCCGCCGAAATGTCAAAAGGCTTGGGGCCAGGCGAGCTTCCTCCGGAAGGGAGTTCCACAGCCGCGGCCCTATCACCGAGAATGCTCGCTCCATCGTGGCCCCCCGCTTAACACGGGGGACCTCCAGGAGGGCACCCCCGGCAGACCGCAGGAGCCGTTCCGGGGCGCGAAGGGCGAGGCGGTCCCTAAGGTAAGAGGGGCCAAGGCCGTATAGGGCTTTATAGATCATCACTAGGACCTTGAACTTGGCCCGGCACACTATCGGCAGCCAGTGCAGCGCTCGGAGCACCGGTGTAATGTGCTCCCGGCGACCCGTCCCCGTAAGAAGACGGGCCGCCGCATTCTGCACCAGCTGCAGCCTCCGGGCCAAGAACAAGGGAAGCCCCACGTAGAGCGCGTTACAGTAGTCGAGCCGCGAGGTGACGAAGGCATGGATGAGGGAGGCCAGGTCCGGGCCAGAGACATACGGACGCAGCCTACGTACCAGATAAAGCTGGCGGAAGGCAGCCTTAGCGACTGCCTCCACCTGCCGCTCCAGCCGCAGGTCTGCGTCCAATATGACCCCCAGACTCCGGACCTGCTGAGCTACAGGGGGGCAAACCCCCCCAATCAGGGGGGCCACCACCCCCTTCGCCCTCCCCACCACCATCACCTCCGTCTTATCTGGGTTGAGCTTCAGTCTGCTCAGCCGCATCCAATCCGCCACGGCCTCCAAACATTGGGATAGCACCGAGATAGCAGTGAGATATGAGTTCACTTGACTTAATTGTCCTTACAGTGTACCTTCCACCAATGTATGCAGTCACGTCTGATAGGACTTACTGGAATCAGCTAGGAGATGTTATAATTAATTTACAGATAAGGTTCCCGAAAGCTCTCCTGCTAATGTGTGGGGATTTTAATGCCCGGATAGGACAAAGTGATGAAGCTCTTTATGAGCATTTGCTGCCAGAATTCAATAGGCCCCCTAGTGGAAGGTTGGGATATGAATTAAGTGAAAGGATCTCAAAAGATACAGGACTGAATGTCTCAGGTATAAAACTGGGATAATTTATTGCAGCGTCCAATTTGACTATTTTGAATGGGAGATGCCCTCATGACCATCCGGGCGAGATTACTTTCCTGGGTAAACAGGGGCTCAGCACAGTGGACTATGTGATGGTAAATGATTTGACATTGCATTATCTTCAGGATTTCCAGGTGTGCACAAATCAAATGAGTGATCATTTGCCACTCCAAGTCCAGATTACATTGGAATGAGAACAGGCGCGGGAAAGGATTACTCAGGAATCAGAGTCAGCTGATGACCTGAGTTTGGATAGATACCACCCTAAGAAATGGGACCAGAATAATAGCTTACAACTGAGAGCTTTGCTTCAGAATGACCCCTATAATTCTATGAGGTCACAAGTGTTATGTACGGACTCTTCACAATCTATTATCCAAACATATGAGGAAATGACTGCATTATTATCTGTGCATTTATTACACCCATGTCAGATAGCTAACAGGCCATTCAAACCTACACAACAGCGATGGTTTGATGAAGAATGTCATTCTGCACGAAGGAAATATAGAGCTATATACTTCAAATATCATCTATCTCAGTCCCATCAGCTACCTGCGGTATATTTCGAGTATAAAAGGCAGTATAGGGCTTTGATTAAAACAAAGAAGAGGGATTATGCCATCGATACTTGGAAGAGTTTAGTGGAGGCAGGAAAGGATAAAAATACTAGGAAATTCTGGGGTATTGTAAATGGCACAATAAGGAGTAGTTGGAGTCCCCAAACCCTCCCGATCTCTCGTGACAGGTGGGAAGCCCATTTTAAGGAACTCTACCATGGGATGGTGGAGAGGGGCTCAAGTCTTGAGATGGATGGGGGGATTGATCTCACCCCAGAATGGCCCCCAGTTGAAGTAGGAACTGTGGTGGAAATAATCGACTCTTTTAAGTCCAATAAAGCTCTAGGTGCGGATGGCATTAGGATAGAATTCCTGAAGGCTACCAAGGAATGGTGGGCCCCTTTCTTGGCCAGTTTGTTTACTGCTATAAATCATACTGGGAAAATTCCAGAAGGATGGGGTGAAGTGGTTATCGTTCCCATCTATAAAAAAGGCAGCAAACTGGATCCTAGTAATTATCGCTCGATAAGTTTACTAAGGGCAATAAGTAAGATATATACAAAAACTTTACTTATGAGACTAACTGATTGGGTTATTGAAAAGGATATCATATACCCTGAACAAGTGGATTTCAAAGGGGTAGATCTACGATAGACCATTGCCTTATTTTGTACCCTCTCGGCTGCAAATATATGAAAAAGAACAAATGATTATTTGTAGCCTATTTACATTTAAAGCAGGCTTTTGATTCTGTTAATAGGGAATATTTACGGAAGAAGTTGAAAGCTTTGGCTATTGATCCCCGGCTTCTTATTATTATCCAAAATATAATAAGCTTTGGCTATTGATCCCCGGCTTCTTCTTCTTATCCAAAATATAACTATCGCTGGTAGTGAAAATTGACTCCCAAGGGCATCTGACTGAGAGAGTAGATTTAAGCAGGGGCATTAGACAAGGGTGTCTTGTCTCCCCCTTGCTATTCAATATTTATATTAATGAGATAGTTCCAAGGGTTTCAGTTAGTGAACTCTTCCCACCAAAAATAGCATCAAGGCAAGTTGGATGCCTGCTTTATGTGGATGATCTGGCCCTTATCTCCTAAACAAGGGTTGGACTCCAGCAGCAATCTTTGTGCACTTTTGCCAAGAGAATGATCTGACTATTAATTACACCAATTCAAAAGTTATGCCTTTTACCAGGGAAAGGAAGGTGTATACATGGTGGATGGACGGACAACCCATTCAACAGGTTGCGCATTATAGATATTTGGGGATTTTTTTCCCATCAGCATATGAGCTGGACAACTCATTATAAATCAACTAAGTTGGCTGTGGGAGGGACATCACTGGCTATTCTAAGGTTGTTTAGACAATTTGGTAGGTCAGACCCAATATGGGCTGTGAGGGTCTTCAATTCTAAAACTAAGACTAAATTCCTGTATGGGGCTGAATTATGGGCAATTCCTGTGCCACATGATTTAAATGTGACACAGAATAAGTTCCTTCGCTCACTTCCAAACGCCCAAGAAGTGTCCCGGCGGAAGTTATAAGAAGAGAGCTATGTCAGGTCTCCTGGGAAGGGACCATAAAAAGATCTGCCCTGTTGCTCTGGCTGAAAGTTCAGTACTCCTCACAGATATTGTTAAGAACTATAAGGGAGGATACTTACTCCAGTCCATGGATGGAGGTCATGGAAGACTCTATGGCCCATATTGGCTACTCCAAAGAACAGCTTTTGGACTACTCCCAGGTGAGACAGAATATTATTACCAGACTGGAGGATTTAGAAATGCAGTTGTCTCAAATGGCAGTAAGAAATTCCACCTTCCTGAATGATTATTTAGAAGTGATGCCACCATGGGGGATTGTTGCATCCTATCTAACTCAACCATTGTCAGATAGATTAAGGTATCTTTTCCTCTGCGCTAGAACCAATTCATTACCAAAAATGTGCTGGAGGGACGCCTGTGAGGGATCGGCTATACCGAACGTATTTGCGCATTTGACCAGATGGAGACGGAGTCGGTGACACATGTACTTATTGATTGCCATTTATATGACAAGATTAGATTATACTATTTGACATCATTTTTGAGCCTCTGGCCGGGACGTTCAAACAAAGCCCTGGTATATAAGTTACTGACTGACCAAGACAATGATCTTACGGTGGCTGTAGCAAAATTTTTACATGAGGCACTCTTAATAAGGAGGAAGTTTTTGTCCTTCCAGTTTTGTGAGAATCATGGTACAAGCCCAGCGAATGATGGTTTATTTTATCATCGGGCAAAGGGTTCAACTATTAGAAAACAATGTAAGACCTGGCTGTTCCATCAGACATTTGGAGAGGGAGAGGGGTGAGGGGTGGGTAGCGGGGGGGTTGGTGAGGGAGGGGGTGGTTTTTATTCTTTTCTTTTGTATTGATTTTTTATTATATTTTATGATGTTTTATTGTGTTTATTGTTGGTGTTGTTAGCTGCCCCTGGTTGCCTGTGGCAAGAGGGGTGTGGCATAAATTTTAAAAATAAAAACAAATAAATAAATAAAGGCTGGCATTACCTGCTGACTCAGAGTGGTGCGCAAGGGCAGCTTAAACTGGGGTGGCCAGGAAGCCAATCAGGCACCTAAACCCCATTTCCCCGACCACCCTGAAGGACTGCCCATTGAGTGCGATCATTTCCCCCCAACATGCGTGTGGTTTTCACTTGAAATCCAGGCCACCCTCCATGTCCTTCAGCTGCCGATGGACTTGGCAGCTGCCCCCACCCCAGCTCCCCCATGGTGCACTGACACTGCTGCTGCTGCTCCCGCTCTCCCCTAGCAGCAATATTGTTCCTGCTACTAGAGGTAGCTGCTCGAAGATGCTTGCCCGCTGATGGTGGCGGACGACTGGCTGCTGCAGTCTGGATTCGGGAACCTGCTGGCGTTCACTGCCCCTACCTGCCCGCTTAGCAGCACAGTGCTGAGGCATCCCTTCAGGTGCCTCNGGTTATCGTTCCCATCTATAAAAAAGGCAGCAAACTGGATCCTAGTAATTATCGCTCGATAAGTTTACTAAGGGCAATAAGTAAGATATATACAAAAACTTTACTTATGAGACTAACTGATTGGGTTATTGAAAAGGATATCATATACCCTGAACAAGTGGATTTCAAAGGGGTAGATCTACGATAGACCATTGCCTTATTTTGTACCCTCTCGGCTGCAAATATATGAAAAAGAACAAATGATTATTTGTAGCCTATTTACATTTAAAGCAGGCTTTTGATTCTGTTAATAGGGAATATTTACGGAAGAAGTTGAAAGCTTTGGCTATTGATCCCCGGCTTCTTATTATTATCCAAAATATAATAAGCTTTGGCTATTGATCCCCGGCTTCTTCTTCTTATCCAAAATATAACTATCGCTGGTAGTGAAAATTGACTCCCAAGGGCATCTGACTGAGAGAGTAGATTTAAGCAGGGGCATTAGACAAGGGTGTCTTGTCTCCCCCTTGCTATTCAATATTTATATTAATGAGATAGTTCCAAGGGTTTCAGTTAGTGAACTCTTCCCACCAAAAATAGCATCAAGGCAAGTTGGATGCCTGCTTTATGTGGATGATCTGGCCCTTATCTCCTAAACAAGGGTTGGACTCCAGCAGCAATCTTTGTGCACTTTTGCCAAGAGAATGATCTGACTATTAATTACACCAATTCAAAAGTTATGCCTTTTACCAGGGAAAGGAAGGTGTATACATGGTGGATGGACGGACAACCCATTCAACAGGTTGCGCATTATAGATATTTGGGGATTTTTTTCCCATCAGCATATGAGCTGGACAACTCATTATAAATCAACTAAGTTGGCTGTGGGAGGGACATCACTGGCTATTCTAAGGTTGTTTAGACAATTTGGTAGGTCAGACCCAATATGGGCTGTGAGGGTCTTCAATTCTAAAACTAAGACTAAATTCCTGTATGGGGCTGAATTATGGGCAATTCCTGTGCCACATGATTTAAATGTGACACAGAATAAGTTCCTTCGCTCACTTCCAAACGCCCAAGAAGTGTCCCGGCGGAAGTTATAAGAAGAGAGCTATGTCAGGTCTCCTGGGAAGGGACCATAAAAAGATCTGCCCTGTTGCTCTGGCTGAAAGTTCAGTACTCCTCACAGATATTGTTAAGAACTATAAGGGAGGATACTTACTCCAGTCCATGGATGGAGGTCATGGAAGACTCTATGGCCCATATTGGCTACTCCAAAGAACAGCTTTTGGACTACTCCCAGGTGAGACAGAATATTATTACCAGACTGGAGGATTTAGAAATGCAGTTGTCTCAAATGGCAGTAAGAAATTCCACCTTCCTGAATGATTATTTAGAAGTGATGCCACCATGGGGGATTGTTGCATCCTATCTAACTCAACCATTGTCAGATAGATTAAGGTATCTTTTCCTCTGCGCTAGAACCAATTCATTACCAAAAATGTGCTGGAGGGACGCCTGTGAGGGATCGGCTATACCGAACGTATTTGCGCATTTGACCAGATGGAGACGGAGTCGGTGACACATGTACTTATTGATTGCCATTTATATGACAAGATTAGATTATACTATTTGACATCATTTTTGAGCCTCTGGCCGGGACGTTCAAACAAAGCCCTGGTATATAAGTTACTGACTGACCAAGACAATGATCTTACGGTGGCTGTAGCAAAATTTTTACATGAGGCACTCTTAATAAGGAGGAAGTTTTTGTCCTTCCAGTTTTGTGAGAATCATGGTACAAGCCCAGCGAATGATGGTTTATTTTATCATCGGGCAAAGGGTTCAACTATTAGAAAACAATGTAAGACCTGGCTGTTCCATCAGACATTTGGAGAGGGAGAGGGGTGAGGGGTGGGTAGCGGGGGGGTTGGTGAGGGAGGGGGTGGTTTTTATTCTTTTCTTTTGTATTGATTTTTTATTATATTTTATGATGTTTTATTGTGTTTATTGTTGGTGTTGTTAGCTGCCCCTGGTTGCCTGTGGCAAGAGGGGTGTGGCATAAATTTTAAAAATAAAAACAAATAAATAAATAAAGGCTGGCATTACCTGCTGACTCAGAGTGGTGCGCAAGGGCAGCTTAAACTGGGGTGGCCAGGAAGCCAATCAGGCACCTAAACCCCATTTCCCCGACCACCCTGAAGGACTGCCCATTGAGTGCGATCATTTCCCCCCAACATGCGTGTGGTTTTCACTTGAAATCCAGGCCACCCTCCATGTCCTTCAGCTGCCGATGGACTTGGCAGCTGCCCCCACCCCAGCTCCCCCATGGTGCACTGACACTGCTGCTGCTGCTCCCGCTCTCCCCTAGCAGCAATATTGTTCCTGCTACTAGAGGTAGCTGCTCGAAGATGCTTGCCCGCTGATGGTGGCGGACGACTGGCTGCTGCAGTCTGGATTCGGGAACCTGCTGGCGTTCACTGCCCCTACCTGCCCGCTTAGCAGCACAGTGCTGAGGCATCCCTTCAGGTGCCTCACCATGGCAGTTGTGCCAAGGTAGATTCTAAGGCTTCACCACCTTCTGGCAGAAAATGTCGTGCACCTCCCTGGGATCATACGCCCACACCAACTTAAAATGTGCCCATAAGGAGGATTTTTTGCCCCCTCCTGCCTTCTGGCCTGCAGCGGGTGACACACCACTGACAGCGCTGATGGGAGGGGCAGCTGGAACAGCCATCACCTCAGCACCAGACATCTACTTCAGAGAACTAGTGTCTGCCTCGCTGTCCCGAATCTGAGATATGTTCCGTAAAGGGGAGTACTGGGACCCTGAGACTGATCGACTGCCCATGCTGCTGCCATTCTCCCTGTGCACCCTTCATAATCAATCATCAATCTTCTTCTTCTTCTTCTTCTTCTTCTTCTTCTTCTTCTTCTTCTTCTTCTTCTTCTTCTTCTTCT
>QEPC01008573.1:465910-520244 GCA_003113815.1 Sphenodon punctatus | reverse complement strand
TTGGTGAGGGAGGGGGTGGTTTTTATTCTTTTCTTTTGTATTGATTTTTTATTATATTTTATGATGTTTTATTGTGTTTATTGTTGGTGTTGTTAGCTGCCCCTGGTTGCCTGTGGCAAGAGGGGTGTGGCATAAATTTTAAAAATAAAAACAAATAAATAAATAAAGGCTGGCATTACCTGCTGACTCAGAGTGGTGCGCAAGGGCAGCTTAAACTGGGGTGGCCAGGAAGCCAATCAGGCACCTAAACCCCATTTCCCCGACCACCCTGAAGGACTGCCCATTGAGTGCGATCATTTCCCCCCAACATGCGTGTGGTTTTCACTTGAAATCCAGGCCACCCTCCATGTCCTTCAGCTGCCGATGGACTTGGCAGCTGCCCCCACCCCAGCTCCCCCATGGTGCACTGACACTGCTGCTGCTGCTCCCGCTCTCCCCTAGCAGCAATATTGTTCCTGCTACTAGAGGTAGCTGCTCGAAGATGCTTGCCCGCTGATGGTGGCGGACGACTGGCTGCTGCAGTCTGGATTCGGGAACCTGCTGGCGTTCACTGCCCCTACCTGCCCGCTTAGCAGCACAGTGCTGAGGCATCCCTTCAGGTGCCTCACCATGGCAGTTGTGCCAAGGTAGATTCTAAGGCTTCACCACCTTCTGGCAGAAAATGTCGTGCACCTCCCTGGGATCATACGCCCACACCAACTTAAAATGTGCCCATAAGGAGGATTTTTTGCCCCCTCCTGCCTTCTGGCCTGCAGCGGGTGACACACCACTGACAGCGCTGATGGGAGGGGCAGCTGGAACAGCCATCACCTCAGCACCAGACATCTACTTCAGAGAACTAGTGTCTGCCTCGCTGTCCCGAATCTGAGATATGTTCCGTAAAGGGGAGTACTGGGACCCTGAGACTGATCGACTGCCCATGCTGCTGCCATTCTCCCTGTGCACCCTTCATAATCAATCATCAATCTTCTTCTTCTTCTTCTTCTTCTTCTTCTTCTTCTTCTTCTTCTTCTTCTTCTTCTTCTTCTTCTGCTGCTGCTGCTGCTGCTGCTGCTGCTGCTCTCCCTTCTGCCATTGCCTGGGGATGGGCCCTGCCTCTAGCAGCCGGGCTGGGTTCCACCAGCCCTGGACTGCTGGGGATAACATTAATAATGGGGGACATTGGTGACCCATGATGAACATCCGACCCCAAAGCACCTGCATCTGCTCCTGAAGCTGCAGCAGAGATAGCTGCAGCCTCCTGGACTGCAGGCCTTCCAGTGCCCTGCGTGGCAATAGAGGACACTGGCAGGAGGCACCGCTGAACCGCAACCCAGCTAATGGCACTGCTGGGAGCCTCTGAAGCCTGTCTCCCAAAATCAGGTCTATGCAGTTTGGAGCGTGGTGATGGGCTCAGGCTGCTGCTGATGCCTGCTGCCACTCCGTTGGCACGTCCCCTGCCACCTCTGCCACATGCACCATTGCCTGCCTTATGGGCAGCAGACAGCTCTCCTGCTTTCCTTCTCCATTTCTCCCACCCAAATGATGCACAGGAAGATTTTATATTTTGCTTTATTTATTTATTCAAATTTGGAATCTAATATTATATATATCTACACTAACTCTAATTGTTATTAACTATTATAAAACCTATGGAATGAAATCGAATATTATCTAATATCTACAAAGACCTAGTCCTACAAACACACAATAAAATATTAAAATTGAATCCCTACACACCATCTCTATTTCTATCTATAACTAAGATAACTCCTACATCTATCTATCTATCTATCTATCTATCTATCTATCTATCCACAGGGATGGGGGCGGGAACACAGACAGCTCGCAACAAACAACACAAGGAGGGGTACAAAACTGAAATGAAAGCTAAATCAATCTAATGCTACTCTAAATAAATTCCAAAACAGGGGAAGGGAATCAGGGATGGAATATATACAGGGAGGAGGAAACGATTCAAAGGAGGGGAGGGAGAAAGAACACACTAACACAGGGAGGGGTAAAAAATAAAAATAACACCTAAATCTGTCTAATCTAACCTAATTAAATGAAACTATGGAGGAATTACGAATGTGTGGAAATGGGTGAATGTATGGAAATGGGTGAAATAGGAGGAGGATGGCAATGGATTGGGAGGTACACAAACTGCTGGGAGAGGGAGACTTCTGAAAATGCCTGCTGACAGGATCAATGGCTAGCTCAGAATATGGAAGGAGGGAAGACAATAACTTTTGTTACTTTCTGCGCCCACCTTACCACAAGCCCCAATGGCTCTGTGCAGCCTAGCCCATGGCCAATCGCAGACTGCAAAGCCAGTAATCTGAGGAAAAAAGGGATGGTGATTGGGCAGGCTGGCTGCTAGTCCAAGCCTCTCCACCCCTGGCACTAGGAAGTCTGCTCCTCAGCTGACCTCCCCTCTCTGGGCCTTGCAGACTAGGGCTGTAGTGGAAAGTCGCAGAGGTAGCTATTTCCGCCAGAAACAGCATTTCCACAATTAGTGGTACGGCGTGGCAGAGGCTTTCATCCTGCTAGTTTCATTCCGCTACATCCGCAGTTCCACTAATTTCATTCCGCTACTTCCACAGGCTTCACAAATAGTGGAAACATGCCATTTTAGCTACTTCCACCATTCCACCAGCGCCACAAAATAGCGGAACTGCAATTTTTTGACAGTTTCAGACAATTCCACAATTTTTCCAATAGTTTCCGGATTTGCAGAATGCTGGTGGAATTAGCGGAATGTTGGCAAAAAAGCTGCGGTGTGGCGTGGGCAATTCCGAAATGGCGGAATGGAATCGTGGCATAGAAAAAGCTGCTGCCGCTTCAGCCCTATTCCAGACCTGTTTTTCCTGCCCGAATGCACCCGAACTAATCCAAATGTGGTCTAACTGTTTGGGGGTTCGGGCGTTCAGTTCAGGCAGTTGGTTCGGGCGTTCGGTTCGGTAGTCTGAACTGGCCGAGTTTGGGATGAACGGCCGAACGGCATTTTCACATCCCTAATAGATACACATACACTCACTAGATAAGTTTACAGAAATAACTCAAAAGTCCACAATTTAGTTTGATTTATTTTTTTCTCATCATGGTGAAGGGGTTTGTGGGTCCTTTATACTTCTGGGCCTCGATAAAGCATATCCATTTCCCCCTGCCCACCTTTTACTGTGGGCCTGGAGGTGACCAGAGCTTGTACAGTATCATTTAACTCTTTACTCACTTCTTTCGCATATACGACTCATTAACTTGAAGTTGGTAAATGCAAACTGTTGTGATAGATACAGTTAATTGTGATAGATAACAGTTAATTGTAAACCCTAACAAATACAGTGAAATTCTGTTGAGTGAATTTGTGTAAACTGTGTAAAAGTGCAGTTTATCAGAAATTCAACTTATGCAAAATTAAAAGGGGACAGTGTATATTTCACTCTTTTGCCACTTTACCCTCTCAGCTAAAAATATCAGTACCTTTGAGTAAAATAATGTTTTCTTGCCCATATATGGTTAAAACATTGCAGTATATGTAGCCTCCAAGTCTGCATTGCAATATTACCGTGTTGCTGTTTCCTGGTGCTTGCAAAGTAGGACGGTGAACACTGCTATATTGTGCCTTGTGCAAACTTGGAGTGTATATATGACAGTAATCATGAATTTATTCAAAGGTATTGATATTTTTAGCTGAGTGAGCATACACGACACACCTGGAAACGATAAGTTATTAGGATACAGATTTCAACTTATCCACTACAAAAACCAATACAGCCCCATAAACAGTGACCTGTATTTATGGTGTTTTTCTCATTCATAAGGAAAATGCAGTGAACACAGGTCCCTGTCCATAGATCTGGGGCAGGGGACAACATATTTCTTCCACTTAACCAGAATTTTAAGTATACTGTATTTTTCCTTTAAAAATATACTAACATTCCCTAATGTGGAAATAGGTTATTTAAGGTCTGTTCTTATATTTTGATGATAAGTTTGCTTTTTTTCCATTTCAAGTTAAAATTACTGGCTAGCTCCAGGTATAATACGGGTGAGTATTTTAGAAGCATCTTCAGAAAGCTTTTGAGAGATTTTTTCCTGTGAAAACTCTGAGGACCAAATATAATTGTTTCACCATTTGAACTAAAGGAGTATTCCCCCTCCAATTATAATATTGACTATATTAAGCTCTTTTTCATGTATCCATTGTCAATAGGACAAGATCATTTGTGTATATACTATTTTCGCTGCTCTAACTGTGCCAGATATACACTGCTGTTCCAGCACACTCAGCATGCCAGACCTCCCAGAGCAGCATGCAGCTCGGTATCAGGCTCAACAGAGGGAGAACTGTAACCACTGATTGGACACAAGTGTATGGATTATGTCAAGGTTTGGATTTGGACCTACATTTTTGGACCCCAGAGCAGCTATCATATACAACCCACAGGTATACTTTCTTTTCAGGCCTCCAGCTGCCAGAATGCCAGTATCTCTTCCCTAGAGATAAGCTAGTTCTTTGGATCTTTGATTCTTTAGCTCTCTAATTGAAATAAGTCTGTAGTTAGGTTTGATTTAAGTTTGGGCAGATAAAGTGAAGTATAGAATGCTTAATAACATTTAGTTATTAATAAAATTTAGCAGTGAGCCAGAGATACTTTTTTCAGCTATGCAATTAACATAAGCTACAACCTTATATATCCCAGGCTGACCTTGCTACAATGATCCATGCTCTGATGACAACAGGTACTTACAAATGTGATGCCACCACCATCATCCCACCTGGCAGTGGGAAGGGCTTCCCCTGGCTGGTTGTACTTCAGCCACAGGAACAAATGGGGTGTGCAGAAAAAAATATATAGTATTAGTTTTTATTTTGGTTTTAATTGTTAAAATCCCATTAGTTTTAGTTATTGTTAGGGATGGGCTAACAGAACGCAGTTCGGATGTTCAGACGTTCGGACGTTCGGTCCGAAATCCGAGTTCGGGTTCGGCTGTTCGGTTTGGCCTAACTTGGCCAAACAACCGAAAATAGTGCTATTGATACCGAAACTGAAATCAATTTTTATTTTTTTTGACCCTGAAACCACCCCTGGTCTCCATCCCTGGTGCCAGGAAGTCTGCTCCTCAACTGCCTCCCACTTCCAGTCATGTTTTTCCCACCCCCAAACTCATCCAAACTCATTCAAACTTTTCCGAACTGTTCAGCCATTCTAGCATTCAATTCGGATGTTCAGTTCAGTCGTCCAAAGAGGTCAAGTTCGGCCCAACTCCGATGTTCCGAATCGCGTTCGCCCATCCCTAGTTATTGTTTTATCAGTATTATAGAGCTGCAAGGGCAGATCTATTAGTTAAGGTGGGTAGGAGTTCTAAGGTGGGTAGGAGTTCCAATGTAAATGCCTCAATTCACTTCCATTTGATTTTTCAGGCTGTTTACTTCCAGGTTGGCAAGGTTTCTTTTGTCGGGGTTTGTTCACGTCTGGGAGCATGTTAGTTTACCAGAATAAGATAAAAAATTAAAGGGACGAGTCCTCCAAGGTCTGGTGGTTTTATCAGACCCTTTGGTGGGTGGTTTCCCCTATGGTGAGTGGCATTATGATGAACATTCTAAAGCTTACATTCTACAGCCTTTGGTACATAGCTGGCATAATGTCTGTTGGCAGAGCTAGCTGTAGTGAGATGGGGTGGGGGGTGGGTGTCAGGATTCTTGCAGGGGATGGGGTAGGCACCAGCAACTATACTCCCACATTGGCAGTGTCCTGGATGTGGGAGTGGGGAGAAGGAATGTACGCCACCCCCCACATGGCCACCTACCTGCCTGCCTTCCTACAGTCACAACTTTCAAAGCTGCCACCGCCGCTGTCCCTCCCTGACCCCCTCCCCCCACAGCTTGGGTGTGAGGGGAGAGGCGGAACTAATGCTGCTCATGCTGCTCCCCTTGCTTCCACTGCCACCAGGGCTTCCCTGTCACTTGTAACAAGGTAGTGTCACCACCACTACAGTGCAGTTCAAACTTCCCCCCAGATAGCTAACTGTGTTCACTCTCCCAGGACTCATAGCTGCTGCCACTCTCATTGCCACCAGGGCTCTGCTGTCACTAGGGTATCTCCTCTGCTTTTCCTGCAGGGTTTAAAAAGCCCACTGCACTGGACACGTGTGCATGGGGGCTGGAGCCATGTTCCATGTATCTGGTTTTCTGGGACTACATGTCCCAGCATGCCAGACAGGTCACATGGCCACCTAGTATGCTGGGACATGCAGTCTCAGCAAACAAAATAGGGAACATGGTGCTTGCCTTAGTGCAAGCGTGCGGTGCTTCGAGCAGTATACAGCAGCAGTGGAGGTACCCTGGTGCTGGCGGCGGCACCCTGGTGGCAGCGGTGGCAATGGGAGAAGAAGTAGCGCTGGCAGCTTGGCTTGTCTGTGTGCATGCGTGTGCGCATGCTGGTGCAGCAGTGAGTGACTGTGTGCATGTGGTAAGAAGAGTGTGTGTGTGTGTGTGTGTGTGTATGTGTGTGTGTGTGTGTGTGTGAGAGAGAGAGAGAGAGAGAGAGAGAGAGAGAGAGAGATGGGTGGGCAGTGAGTGACTGTGCATGTACTGGAGGGGCCATGTGTGTGTGTGTGTGTGTGTGTGTGTGTGTGTGATGGGAGGGAGAGAGTGAGGCGGTCAGTGAGTGATTGTGTGTGTGTATGTGTGTTGGGAGGGAGGGGGCAGTGAGTGATAGAGCGTGTTTTGGGGGGCAGTGAGTGACTGCATGTATGTGCTAGAGGGACAGTGTGTGTGTGTGATTGGAGGGAGGGCGGGAGGGGGCAGTGAATGATGGAGTGTGTGTTGGGGAGCAGTGAGTGACTGTGATTGTGCTAGAGGGGCTGTGTGTGTGTCTGTGTGATGGGAGGGAGGGGGCAGTGAGTGATTGTGTGTGTGTGTGCTGAGGGCAATGAGTGACGGTGTGCATGTGCTAGAGGTGTGTGTGTGTGTGTGTGTGCAATGGGAGGGGGCAGTGAATGATAGAGTTGTGTGCCTTGGGAGGGCAGTGAGTGACTGCTCCTTTGGCGGTGGTGGCTCCTTCTCCTCCTTCAGTGACAGCGGGTCCAGCAGCAGTGACAACAGCAGCAGCTCCTTCTGCGGTAGTGGCACAGCAATAGCACATGTCTGTCTACTAACTTTGTAACAACAGTCAGTCTGCCAACCCTGATGACTCCCAGTCACTGGGTCACAAGGGGCTGTATTGCTGTGCCAACTAAATGACAGATGGATTTAAGGGGGGAAACAACCTTCGGCATGTTTCATTTTGTTGAAGAAACTATTTTAGCTGCTTACTCCGCTATTAAACCAAGCCCCCCTTCCCAGCCCAGGCTGCCATTTAAAATGGTTTCAGGGTTATTACTACTACCCTACCATGCAGCAGACTGTTTTGCAGAATATACTGGTGATGATACATGTGTAGTTTAAAACTAATGTTCAATCCCTACCAAACATGCATGGAAACTTAAGTAAATAAATCTCTAGGGATGTGCGAACGCGGTTCGGAAGTTCGGAGCTCGGCCCGAACTCAGCCTGTTTGGAAGAGCGAACCGAACTTCCGAACAGAACGCTCAAACTTCCAAACAGTTCGGAAAAGTTCGGATGAGTTTGGATGAGTTCAGGGGTGGGAAAAACGTGACTTTGGGCAGGAAAAATGTGACTGGAAGGGGGAGGTAGCTGAGGAGCAGACTTCCTGGCACCAGGGGTGGTTTCTGAGACAAAAATACCAATACCGAACAAAAATTGGTCTCTGTTTTGGTATCGATAGCACTATTTTCGGATGTTTGGCCAAATTCGGCCAAACCGAACTCCGCCGACTGAACAGCCAAACCTGAACTCGGGTTTCGAACCGAATGACTGAACGTCTAAACATCCAAATGGCGTTCTGTTCGCCCATCCCTATAAATCTCTCTCATTTCAAATCACAAGTGTATTGTACAGTGCTTTCTTAATGGTTTAGTTTTAGTTAGTCATTCTAATCAGAATGATGATAGCCAAAAAAAAACCTGATAGCAAGCTGGAGCCCCTTTGTACTGGGCTTGCTTTGCCCTGTTGGAAGCACAAAGCTCCAACCTAAGTTCTTCTGCCTTTCTAGGAGCTCTACAGAAATGAAAAAAGGGTGGGAAAAGAGAGGTAGAATGCCAGTTTTTCTGCTTTCTCACTCGCCTTGCCTCTGAAGCGAATGTGCAGAAGACAGAAAATGTGTTAAGAGAAAGTAGAAGCCAGAAAACGTTTCTTCCAGGGACAAGAGGGTTCTGCAAATGAATATCCTTTCTCAGGGAAGTCTTAACCAAAGCTAATCACACACAGGTAGACAATGCAAAACCCACCTCTGAAGAGTGTTGTTCATCCCAGTCTTTCCCACTCCTATAAAGGGGATCCCCTCTCCCCTGACTGGCAAGTACCTATAGACTCACCTCTTTGCCTGTTTCAGTCTCCAACCCTCTACAGTGTCACTGTCATTCAGCAGCTCTCTCAACAGAAGACTTTGTACTAAAACTGCAAGCCACAGTTGCCTCAGTACACCTCTGGAGAACTTCCATGCACCAATACATTACAGCTAGCATATGTCCCTCACTGCGTAGTCACTGTCCTGCTTGCATAGCAGTGTGCCCTCACATCCTCTTTAAAGACCAGTAAGCCTAGTTTTCAGATTATTCCAGGTTCACAACCTAGGTCAAATGAAACAATGAACCGGTACCCTTAAGTATTAAATTTAGTTTTAAAATCACTGCAGCTGAGATGTTCTATTTCAGACTCCTACAGCAGGAAGGAAATCCCTCCCTTGTTACTTATTAAACCACCATAATTACTAACCACCCACTTCTGCAGGGTCCCCTATCAAGCCCTTCTTTAGTTCTGTAAGCTGCAAGTACAGAAACCAGCACTTCTGTTTTGTCTCTCAGCTCTGGGTTGGGTTCTTTCCCCATCTCTGGTTCTCAGCAGCAAAGTTGTTTGTTTTTAGTGTGGGGTTTTTTTGTTTGTTTGTTTTAGGTGGGCATGAAAATATGCTCTGAGTTAAATTGGTTGAGTTTGTAAACCGTGCATTTGTCACTTTGCCTCAAAATGCAATTCTGGCAAAAATGACAAAAATGTGTTGTACCACTATTTAATAATAATAATAATAATAATAATAATAATAGTAATAATAATAATATTTATTGTGGATCCCTTTGGCTATTACAATATGAATGAGTAAAACATTACAACAACAATACCAAGATTTGGACAAGTAGCCGTACAGTCCTAATATCACTTTACAAAAGTAGAAACAGAACAGAATCAGCTGGCCAAAATACACCGTCCTCTAAGCATCCACCTGTTAGCTTAAATCAGTCGCAATTTAAATGCTACAAAGCCTGTAGGTAATTGAATACCCCTAGGGCCATTGACCTTAGTCTCCGGGGGTCCTGAGACAAGCATAACTATTCTTTAGGATAGATTTCCTTGCTAGCATAGTAGCTTGAGGAAAACTAGCCACTGCCTGCGTGAAAGAAGAGTCACACAGGCTCAGCAGTACCAGTACTTTAAGAAGGCTTTTAAATTCCACTACTCAAGTCACTTTTTTTACAGATAGCATATTGATCTTTCAATGGGTGTTTTCAGACAAGTGCCTCCTCATGCATTACGTACAAATCACTCACTAGTTACCTATGGCAACCAGTGAGTAATGTAAGGGAAGACGCTTGTCTGAAAACACCCATTGACATGTGATTTCAGACGTGACGGGGTGCCTATTGGCCCTGTCACGGAATCACTTTTTGATTCCCCGCCAGAATCAAAACGGCCCGTCAACTGACGAGCCGGCTGATTCCAGCGGGGAATCTGGGGAGGGGGTGGGGCTGCGCAGCGCAACGTGCGGCTGCACAGCCCTGCTCCCCCAACAGCCTGCCCTCCTGGAGACGTGCGACTGCTGCACCCGATTCCGTCCTGGGGTCTGGGCCATGGCCCGGAATCGGCAGTGGTAACAGACATTACCATTAGCCGATTCCGGGGTTTGGTTCAATTACCCACGCTTTCCGATATGGTGCCCGGACCATCCTCAAATATATTTACTATGTGATTTCATTTCTGCTGTGGGAGCCTGAACTAGATTTGCTCCACTGTCAAACAACTTTTAATGTTCTGAAGTTCTTCCTCATGTTTAACTGAAATCTGCTTTCCTGTATTTTGAGCCCATTATCTCTAGTCTTGCTTTTCAGGGCAACAGAGAACAAGTCTTTGTCATCTTCTGTGTGACAGGCTAGAGCCCTTGTGTGTTGAGCATACCTGCAATGTGCACTGACTTGATTGAGGACAGGTGGCCTTCCACTCACTTGAACAGAAGAGACGCTTCTGCCTTGTAGAGACTTCACTTGGGAGCCTCTCTGATGGTTGGTGAAGGCCAACTGGTCACGTCATCCCTACCCCACTCCTGATGTCTCTGTGCTGGTTTAATTGGTGTAAGCGCATCCCTGTTTCCTGACATGGGTGGCTTTGATCCTTTAATATTTATTAATATTTATTAATCATTATTAGCACACACACACACACACACATCTTTTGTTTCTTATTATTTCCAATGCTGCAAGTTATAAGAGCCAGTCTTACAAACACTAGGAGCATAATCCTTCACCAGTAAAGTTTATGGGAGGTTTGCCACAGACTTCAGTGGATGGAGTTTGTGTCCTAACCTAAAGCATGCATGTAGCTATAGGAGGTGATCCATTCTTGCCCTTATTGTAGCCCATTCTTACACTGCCCCGCCCCCCCCGCTCACTCAGTGTTTTGGGCAGGTGCTGGGGGGCGGGGCATCTGTGTATACAGCCGGCAGTGGGTGGGTGGATGGGTGTCTGCTGAGTGTTCATTCATGTGAACACTGAGCGGGATGGGTGGGGGTGCATGCATACTCCCAAACAACACCCACCTACAGTCGGTGCACACCCATCTCCGCCCATGGAGCCCTCCAGAAAACCAGAGGAGGCCCCATGGGTGGAGGTGTGTGTGTGTCCATGTAAAGAAACACACACACACCTCCAGCCACCAAGGCCAAAAACCCTTCCCCCCACCCACCGCCATCTGTGTAAAAACAGCCATAGCCAATAGCTAAGGATCACACTTCTAGGATCAAGTCATCAAAAGACAGAAGAAGGTGTCATTCAATGAAGGGTCATTCCGGAACACAGTGAGTGTGTTTCATATGTTATGTGAAATATGAATGTCTGTGAGAAATATATTTCACTCGGAAACAGTGAGGTCATTGAGGCACTGGAACAAATGCTCCTGGGGGAGCAGAGATTAGTCAGCTTGGGATACATCTCAGGCAGCCAGAAGTGTGTACAGACCAGGATTGCATTCTCCCCTGACCTTCTCCCCAACTTTTACTCTCAGTGTCCAATCACAAGAGTCCTGGAGAGAGGGTATTATAATTCACTTTGACCTAGCCCAGCACCAAGCTGTGGAGAGAGAGCAGCCAGTCACTATATAACAGAGAGACCAGGAGGAGGCAGGCTGCTTCCCTAGGGTCTTAGAGAGCCCAGACTCCTGGCTCCTTCAGCATCCATGAGCACAAGTGGCTCTATTCCAAGCTACAGAGTACAAGGCTATTGGCCTTTTTAGGGAAGGTTATTGAATGGGTAGTGGCCTGACAGCTCCAGGAGCATCTTGACTGTGTCTGTTATCTTGATCCCTTTCACTCTGGCTTCCATCTGGGTTATGGCACTGAGACCGCACTTGTGGCTTAGGTAGATGATCTCCACCGTGAGAAGGATCGGGGTCGATTGCCCCTATTGATCCTGTTAGATCTTTCAGCATAAATTTGATACCGTTGACCATGAGATGTTGGTGACGCACCTGAGGGACAGTGCGGGGATGAGTGGGACTGTTCTCGAATGATTCCGCTCATTCCTGACCAGAAGAACTCAGCAGGTGGTGCTCGGTGATTGTTTTTCATCTTACTGAGACCTCTCGTGTGGGGTTACTCAGGGTTCTGTTTTGTTCTCTCTCCTGTTCAACATGTATATGAAGCCGCTCAGCGAGGTGATCAGAGGGTTTGGGGTGAGGTGTCATCAGTATGCAGATAACACCCAACTGTATCTCTCATTTTCGACCAACCCAGGTTTGGCTGTCTCAGTGCTTAGCTGGTGTTTGATAGCTATGGGGGATTGGATGAGGGCTAACCGACTGTGATTGAATCCTGACAAGATGGAGGTGATGGTAGTGGGGAAGTCGGTGGAAGTGACAGCTGCCATAGTTGATGGAATCCTTCCTCTACTGACTTCCCAAGTGCGGAACCTGGAGGTGCTCCTCAACGCGCAGCTCTGCCTGGATCTCCAGGTGGAGGCTGTGGTGAGGAGTGCCTTCGGCCAGTTACATCTGATGCGGTGGCTTTGGTTGTTGGTTTTGGTTCCTGGCCTGGCCACAATCATCCATGCTTTTATTACCTCTTGACTTGACTACTGTAATTCACTCTACATGGGGCTACCTATGGTGACAGCTCAGAAGCTTCAGCTGGTGCAGAATGTGGCGGCCTGGCTCTTGGTGGGACTGGGCTGCCGGGAGCACATTACACCAGTGCTCCGGTCTCTTCACTGGCTGCCAATAGTCTTCTGGGCTCGATTCAAAGTGTTGCTTTTTACCTATAAAGCCTTACATGGTCTGGGCCCTGTCTACTTGTGAGATTGCCTCACTCCCTGGGTCCTAGTCCGGCCCCTGCAGTCATCCAGGGGTGCCACACTGGAGGCCCCCTGGGTTTTCCCGGGGGCCATGCAGAATAGGGCATTCTTGGTGGCTGTGCTGCACCTTTGGAACTCTCTCCCAGTGGGGGCCCATCTGGCCTCGGACCTCCCAGCCTTTTGAAGGAGTCGTAAGACCTGGCTGTTCCGTCAGGGATTTGGCAAGGGAGAGGGGTGAGGGCTGGCTAGGGGTTGGGGGGGAGGGGGTGGTTTTTATTCTTTCTTTTTATTGATGTTTTATGCTATTTTGTTGTATTTTTTATTTTGTTTGCCGCCCCGGGTTGCATCTGGCAAGAGGGGAGGGGAATACACAGTTAAAATAAATAAATAAATAAATAAATAAATGGCTGCTGTCCTGTGACCACCAGTATACTGCTAGTTTCTCTCCCCATCCCACCCAAACTCTCCATTTGCCAACTCCCAAGTTTCACAATTCCATAGATATCACTTTTGTAACTGCCTTCCAGTGCAGGACTTACAATACGAGGGGAGGGGGGAAAGGTGCCAACTGGCTGAAGGTTACGGGTTTCCCCTATCCCAGGGAAGAACTTAGGCCATGTTTCCCCTGAACTCCCATCCCAACTAGAGGTGTGCACCAGGGATCCATGTCATTATTCATTTTTGTTTTTAATATCTGTTATTTAAATCTTTCATTTTTGTTTTTGTAAATAACAAAATTTTGCTTTTGTTTTTGCTTTTCCATTGGTTTCAATGGCAAAAAAACAATTTTCAGATGTAGCTTTTTTTTGCATTGTATTTGGATGAAACTTAGAAGGATTGTGCCCTGAATGGAAGGCATTATGTGTACCAAATTTCAGAAGGATTGGATAAAGGAATCAAATTTTATAAGCAGTTGAATTATGTTATTTTGCAAAAATCCCCCCGCTAAGCACACTATGCACTGCCAAGGATTTTGTGACCGCCTCCTTGAGGAATGGGGCACTGGGTTGAGGCATCTGCTGAGCCTTCCCACTGAATTTGGAGCCAGGGTCGAGCTGGCTGCAGCGTTGCAAGCCACAATCTGCTCAGGATTGCAGTTTGCAAGGCATAGATGGAGGTGCAAAAAGGCTCCTCTCTGATTGGATGGTTAGGTCCACGTGGTGTAGCATGCCACGCAGCCTGTCACTCAGCTGGTGGCGTGTTAGAGAAGCCCACCCACCCACCCCTTGACTGGTACCGTGGATCTAATCCGGTATCCTATTTAGTGTGGGATCAGGAAGGAAATTTTCCCTCGGAGTAGGGTTTTTTACTTCCTCATGGTACTGTTCTGATTGGAAATGTTGAGGTTAGATGTGTAGGCCTGTTGTTTTAATTGTCACGGCTGTTGCAGTGTCCAGCTCCCCACGATTCAGCCCATCCCCCAACTTCCCCAACACAAGTTGACGCCTCTGCCTTGCCCGCTCATCCCACATGCATTGTCATATATGACGTCTCTGAACACCACCCACCACCTCCACCACCGCCCCTGTCGCCAGTGTTCGTAAATGGAAGACGGTCCAAAGATTTTTCCTCTGAGCACAACAGCTTTGCCACTGCTGATTTAGACAACAACCTGCTGCAACATGTTGTATTTTCTTCAGATTTTTGTTGCCAGCAACTTATTCTTGATGTATGCTGATATGGACTACAGCTTCTTTCCTGTCCCAACACCACACTAACTTGGATACCACGCTATGGCCGCCTCAGGCTGCATTCTACGAATAGTCAATACTCCTTACAGGTACCCGCAGAAACACACACTACTATACAGAAGGACACTGTGGTGCTCCGCTTGTAAGCACACGATCCTGCTTTGGGATGCCAGTGGAATGTAAAATCACCCAGTTGTTCAGCCTCCAAAAATCAATGCCACTTGTCCGGAACACTTTCCACCAAGGCATTTAATTGTTATGCAAGCAGCATTTTTCCAATTATTCCCGACCAGATTCAGCCATACTTTCAGCCACATGACCTTTGTGCTGATGGGGCGCATTCTGCTGATATTGTAGATACATGTGTACCTCATGTTAAGTATGACATTTGGGGGGAGGAGTTTGTAAATGTCACACTTAAATGGGAAAATGTTATACAGTGTGAACACCATGTTGTTAAGAATGTATGGATTTCTAGGACACATAAGGGAATTCAGTTTGTAAATTTGACCATCAAACTGGCAGCATATAACATTAGTAGAAGACAATCACAGTGTGGACCATATGTTGATCCACTCTTTGAAGCCTGGTTGCAATCCTTTCACCCGCGCAGCCTGGACTCGGGGAGGGAAAGTGTTTGTGTTTTTTTGTGTTTTTTTTTTTACATTACGGCCATTCATTTGAATGGACGCAATGTAAAAAATCTGATACGGGGGGAATCCAGTAATTTACCGGGATTACTGGGTTTAATCTGATACTGCCGGTACACCCAATACCGGCAGTATTGGATACCGGTAGATCCTGTAGTCCCACCCCTAGTGGTTAGTCACCACTCACACTACTAGAGGGGGCCTCTGCACCAACCCTCTCTGGGGCTACACACACATGCACTTACACCCACCACAAGTGGTGTTTACACAGACGTCTCCACCCATCTCCACCCAGCGAAACTGGGTGGAGGAATCTCGTGTGAAAAGCACCCATGTTACAGGGCTTCAGTGTTGCCCTGTACCATGTATAATAAAATGTAATACCCATTTTACTGGTGTTAGAGTGTCTTTGTAAAAAGGGCCTATGTAGAATGGAGAGAACAAAATAGAGAAAAAATGATTAAAGACAGAATACCATTAATATGAACGGACAGCAAGCTTGGGGGTGGGGGAATGAGGTAGTACAGTTTTAAAGAACAGCAAGAGTATAGCTGACCATAGCTGAATTAATCCTGGGGATACAATGAAAAACCCATTAAGAAGACACAGATCCTGCATGGACTACCTATCCCAGCATGCCAAAACCGCTTTGTACATACCTACAGCAAAACACATAGGGACATACAACCACCACGCAGACCATATGGAACATGGCTCTGACCTCTCCCCACATGCACCATGGGCAAAGCACCTCACTGGACTTACGTGAGTGCGCTGTACCACAGGGGTGGAGAAAAGCTACTCTTTGAAGCAGAACATAGATTTGGACTACAAACCATCAAACTGGCAGCATATAACATGTTATCTATGAAGTAGAACATAGATAACATGGCTCTGACCTCTCCCCACATACACCATGGGCAAAACTCCTCACTGGAATTACATGAGTGTGCTGTGCTATGAGTGGGGAAAAGTTGACTCTACAAAGCGTGGGTGGAAAGAAACCAGTAATCCTTTTAAAAAGGTCACCCTGAACTTTGTCTTGATTATAATGGAGTTACCATATCACAGTGAACTGTGAGGCCTTTGTTTAAACATTAGCAATTTGACTGGAAAAAAAGGTTTTGGGGATGGCAGATGTACACATTTTTTTGAATTCACACTTTTTAAACAGATTAAAAAGTGCATATTTAAACAATCCCAAGTAGAGTTCGCCTAGTTGTGGAGACTGAAATGAAGCTAATGTCTTCCTCAGTGGTTATCATTTTGCTAGTCTACGAGATACTTCAGAATGGGTATTAGAGGAAATATTTTTAGAAGTCGGCAGAGGAGAGAAAGATAATATTCTACTTGTCTGTGTTTTGTGAATGGCTTACATTTCCTCTTTCAGCAGTTTCCCATGAAGCTTTAGCTTCTTGCCATACTGCAGATTTGATTTTCAACAGTTCTGATGCTATTTTCTGCTCCCAGAGTAGCTGGCCAGAGCATCTGTGCATTGCTGGCACTCAGGGAAGCAGACTTTCATTATTAGTACCTTAACAGCTGCATAAAGATCCCAAACACATGATTTGGGCCGATGTAATATTTGGAAAGTGGATCCATTCTTGTAATAAAATTATAGAAAAAAATATGGCACTCACCTGAGCCTGTCCAGATGTTAATAATCACAGTAAGTATATTCCAGAGAAGAAAATGTACATTCCGGATGCCCAATATTGGAGACCCTGATAAAAATGAATTGCTAAACCTGAAAACTAATATTTTGTGGGGAGCTGGTGAAATCTTTCCATCAGCCAACTTAAAAATTACAATGTGTGGAATTGAGGTAATCGGGGAATTTCATACACAGCAGGGAGATTCAGCAAAAATAATCAGTGCAGCAACCAGAGCAACAAAATGTGATATTCATGGTAATGAGATTCTTAAATAATACTGTAATGCCATTAAAAGATAGAAAGTGAGGAATAAATTTCAGCTAAGTAATATCACTAGGGCGATTTTAAAAGAGGAAGTATTATTTATTCAGTAATGAGGAACAACAAAGCAGACAAAAATATGTTTTTTTCTACACTGATTTCATAGGCTATTAAACATTGTTCACTAACTACTGCAGATGATTCTTCTACTTCTCTGAAGAACTATTGACCTTGTTGCTTTATGCTTTGTGGCTTCTTCTTTCACGAAGAA
Source organism: Sphenodon punctatus (assembly GCA_003113815.1). NCBI lineage: Eukaryota > Metazoa > Chordata > Lepidosauria > Sphenodontia > Sphenodontidae > Sphenodon > Sphenodon punctatus. The sequence goes on along the minus strand of QEPC01008573.1, from coordinate 503,059 downwards.
GAATCTCACCTTGCAGGTGTCCAAACCTGCAAAGATTTACTTGCAAGTGTAGTGTTTACTGCAGTTAGACCAGGGATGCTGGGATCATTCTGCACATTTTTTAAAAAATTATTTATTCTAATATTATTTTTACCTCATCCTTCCCAAATGGCTCATGGTGGCTTATGAAACAAGTAATAAATATAAAAACAGCACAAAACACCCAACCCCCTAAGTTTTCTCCTCCGCCCTTCATAACTCCACCATAACCCCATAAAACGCTCCCCAACTGCCCCTCACATCCCTACCCCAAACACCCAACAATCCCCCATTCCCTATCCCTGACCGCCAAATGCTCTAACAAATAAAAAAGTCTTACACCACCTTTGGAAGATGCACAGGCTCAATTGAACTTCTGGGGGAAGGGAGTTCCATAGCATTGGGGCAGCAACCAAGAATGTCTACTTGTGAGTCCTACCATATGAACAAGACTAACAGATGGTACCCACAGGGAGGCGCTCACGGCCAATCTCAAGGGCCACAGTGGGGCATGGAAGGACAGGCGGTCTTTCAGATATGTGGGGTCCACACCATTTAGGGCTTTAAAGGTCAAAAACAGTACCTTGAATTGTACCCGGAAAGATATAGGAAGCCAGTGCAGACTTCAGAGCACTAGTGTGATATGCTCCCATCACCTCACTCCCAAAAGGAGGTGAGCCACTACATTCTTCACCAGATGCAGCTTCCAAACAGTCATCAAGGGTAGCCACACATAGAGCACGTTGCAGTAGTCTAGCCTCAGGTCAATGAAAGCATGGATGATTGTGGCCAAATCTAAATCGGAAAGAAAAGGCTGTAGCCTCCACGTCAGATGGAGTTGGTGAAAAGCCCTCCTGGCCACTGCCACAACCTGACAATCCAGGCACAACAAGGGGTTCAGAAGCATTCTGAGGCTGCGAACCTGACTGACCAGAGGGAGCTGGACTCAGTCAATGTTCCTTTTCACACATACACTCTACCACTGATAAAATGGGTGTTACATTTTAATATACATGCTTCAGGGCTGTAGGTGTGCTCTATGGGTGCCCTGAAATATGTATAATACACTGTAACACCCATTTTTAAATTTTATTATTATTATTATTATTATTATTATTATTATTATTATAAGCATTTATATAGTGCCAGCGACATACCTGGCACTTTACAAAGAGTAAGATAGACAGTCTCTTCCCATAGTGGTATTATTTATTAGTGGTAGCATGTCTGTGTGAAAAGGGCCAATAACAGGAGTCTCAGACCCCTCCAGATCACAAGACCAACCAATCATCATCACCTCAGTCTTGTCTGAATTCTGCCTCAATTGGCTAATTCTCATCCAGTCCCTGACAGAAGCCAAGCATCGGGGAAGCCCCAAGACTGCAGGGGTTGGATGGATGAAAAAGAGAGGTAGAGCTGGGTGTAATCAGAATACGGATGGCACTTTACCTCAAACCTCCAAATGACCTCACCCAGTGGCTTCATATACACATTGAACAAGATGGGAGACAGAATATAACTCTATGGGACCCCACAGGGGAGGTTCTGAGATGACAACGAGCAATCAGTCATCACCATTTCCCCGCACCCCCGAATGAAGACTCACACACAGTTAGCTGGAATTTAAAAGGATGCAATCTTTATTCAAATACGATTTGAAAGGGGGAGGGAGGAAGGCTGATTCCTTCTGGGTCCAACTTATCTATACTATAACTTGAACTTGTGGAGGCAGCCTGACGTTTCCTCAGTGCTGCCTCCTTACTTGTTACGTTACCTATCCTAGGTCACTCTCCCCTCAGCCATGCGGCTGGTTGTGAAGGCATCATAGCCTTGTAGTGACCCAAAGCAGGAGAGAGGGAAATGGCCCACTTGGGACCCCCTTGTCCTCGAGTGTATGGCTCAGTCCTTTCTCTTGGGCCTTGGAAGGAACCTGGCTGTGCCTGGTGTTGCTTCCTTCTGCAGTCTCATCTCTTTTAGGAGATGTCTTCATTTTAATTATTCTATTTAACTTACAATCCTATGCCTTAACTGGACCCCTGCCAAGAAAGCAACAAACATGAAAACATAACTCTTAGTAACCATCTTATTCTTACTACTAACAAATGCACTGTGGGGAAGGCAAAAAAACAACCAAATCTGTGGCCAATCTGATTTGATAGTAAAAAAATCCTTCCTGGCCCTCATAAAAAGCAACCAGCATGCACCCACAGTGACACTCCTCCAGGTGGGTGGGTGCTCCTCTTTTCCTTGCCACCCGAGCCGACTGAGGCTCGGGCGGGATTCAACCAAAATGGCACCCGGCTAGTCCTGCAATGCGAGACCGACGCTGTGCCACCTCCTGAGGGGCTGCTACGGCAACCCCGCTACTTGCAGCCCCATGGCAGTGAGGCTGTCACTGTTTGCCTCTTCTTCCTCAAAAGAGGGGGCACACAAAGCCCCCGTGCCCTTTAAGGGTCTGCTTAATTGGGCAGACCAGCAGTCAGAGGAAATTCTCTGGGACCTCCTCAACAGGAAGGAGGAGGGCACTCAAGAGCAGTCCCATGCACCCCTGCCAGGTCCCACAGTTGTGTCAACTACATCCTGTGGTCAACTGTATCAAATGACAATGAAAGTTCTAACACAGGGGTGGGGAACCTTATGCTCAGGGGCCAAATGTGACCCTCGGCAAGTTTTTATGTGGCCCCTTTCCAGTGCCTGGATCTGACCTCTGGATCCAGTCTCTACTTCCAAGCACTGAAAAACTGAGCTCAGGATGAGGCAGCATAGAGAAGGGATGCACACAAGGGTAGGGGAAATATCCATGATCTGGGCCCTCCTTTTATTTAATACTCCCCTTAAGTACCCCGTCTCCAACCTCTATGTGGCCCTCGGAGTTCGTACTAATCTTCAATGTGGCCCCCAGGGCAGAAAAGGTCTGCACATCTAGGGATGTGCAAACGCGGATCGGGGGTTTGGGGTTTGGGTCGAACTCAGGGTGTTTGGCCTGTTTGTGAACCCCCCAAACTTGAACTGCCCCCCATCTGACATGCCCGAACAAAGTTTGGGTTCCAAACACATTTGGGCAGGGGCAGGGGGGAACCCGGTTTCCCCTCCCTCCAGGCTGCATAGCTGGAAGGGGTGCCAGAACTCACCACCACCACCACCCCACGCAGCCTACTGATTTTTTTAAAACCCCAAGGACCCCCCTACCTAGTGGCACCGGAGCGCCAGTCCTGGGTCCCACAGTGGCAGCTCTGGCAGTGCTGAGGAGTGCTCTAGGCCTCTACTAGGCCTTCCAGGTGAGGTGACTGGGTCAGGTGACCTGGAAGGCCTAGTAGAGGCCTGAAGCACTCCGCTGCTGCTGCCAGTTATGGCCCTGCTGCCACCGCTAGCCCCGGGTCTGGAGCTCCAGCACCACCAGGTAGGGGGTCCCTGGGGTGGGTTTTCTTTTAAAAAAAATAATAATAATTGTAGGCTGCGCAGGGTGGAGGGGAGGGGAGCTCTGGTGCCCCTTCCACCCATGCAGCCTGGAGGGAGGGAAAACCTGATCTGGGAGGGTGCCCTCTGCCTGCCACCCAAATGGGTTCAGCCCCCCCGAATGGGTTCAGGCCAAACCCCTGAACCCCAAATGGTTTTGGGAGGCCTGAACCCTGAATGGGCCAAATCCCAAAACCCTGGATGTTCACACATCCCTAATGGCATCAAGATGAGTCTGGAGCTGTCAAGAAACCACTCATTCCATAACCTTCCCTAAAAAGGGAAGGTTGGAGACATGCTGATAGCTGACTTGGGAGTCAGAGTCAAAAGATGTCTTCTTAATCAGGGGCCAGACAACTTCAAATTTAAGGACATGCAAAACCCTAGCTTCCTGAAGAGAGGTGTTCACAACCCCAGCCAGCAATGGACCTAGTGCCTTCTGATTGGCTTTCACCAGCCAGGACAGGCAAGGATATAGTTCACAGGTGATTTCCCTTACCACCCCAAGTACCTCCCACACATCAGTGGGCGATACATATTGAAACTGAGCCAAATAAACAGGACAGGACTGAGCTTCCATAACCTAAGACTAAACTAAACTGCCTAACTGAGTCAGAGGAATGGTCTATCTTAGCCCAGTATTGTCACAACCATTTAATAAAAATGTCACAGCGGGCATTAGATGACTCAATTTCCAGTCCAAAGTAGACTGGATTAACAGCTCATTCAGATGAGACTTTGCAGATGCTTTGCTAGTGGAGAAGAAAGCTTTCTTCCCCACCATCACAACCACGACATAGTCCTTTAAAAATGATCTGTGCCGCAATCAGTCAGCTTCAGTGTGTGTTGAGCACCACTGCGCTCTAATTGTCTACCCTCCCACTTCAGCTGCCTCAGGTCCTCCATATACTAGGAGAACCTGTACTGTAGCAGTGGTGGGAGCGGACATCCGGGTGCAACTGTGTTGATGGCCATGGCCAAGATGCCATTCCATAAAGCGACCAGGTCATCGACAGAGTAATAGTCAAGGTCAGTAGGTAAATCCCCCAGAAAGTTCTGGAAACCAATTGGATTAATAAGTCTCCGAGGGTGGACCATCCTAATGGGTCCATCACTCTGACAAGGACATAAAAGGATGGGGATCTGTGCCTTCAGAAGGTAATGATCTGGCCATAACAATGGTGTCATAACAAGACCCTCGATAATTGAAACCCTTGTTTCTAGGCAGGTGTAAAACTTCAAATCCAATGTGTGTCCCACCTCATGTGCTGGGCCACATACTATCTGGGATAGGCTTGGTTGGCTCCCACTCTCCTGCTGTTTTGGTGTATATGTAAGACCTGGCTGTTCCGTCAGGCTTTTGGCGAGGGGGGGGGGGTGGGGGTCTCCCCACATATTGTATTTTAAATTGGTTTAAAATTTTATATTGTTTTAATGAATGTTGTTCGCCGCCCAGAGCTGCCTTGTGGGCAGGAGGGGTGGGATATAAATTTTAAATAAATAAATAAATAAATAAATATCATGGAGGCCATGAACCTCTGTTCCACCCCTGAAAGGCTGGCCTCAGTATGCATGTTGAAATCCCCCAAGAGAATAAGTCTAGGAGATTCCAACACCACCTCTGAGATCAGCTTGGCTAGAGCAGTCAGGGAGTCAGACGTGCAGCAGGCTGGTCAGTACACCAGCAGAATCTCCATTCCATCCCCAGACACATCCAGCATGAGGTGGGCAGACTCCATATTGGATGACTCAGGCACCACATATCTTTGAAAGGTTAAGGTGTCTTGACAGATCACAGTCACTCACCCAACCCTTCCCCGGCCTCTGATCCTAGACTGATGCTGCACCAACTACCTGGCTGCCACTAGTTGGGACAAAATCAACCCAGATGCTACATCCAGTCAGGTCTCTGTGATGCAAATGAAGTCAGTAGCCTCATTGTGAATATGATAATAGATTGTTGATATTTTATTAGCCACCAACCTTGCATTAAGCAGTTTCAATATCAGATCAGAGGCCCTACCAGCCTTAGTCTCAAAATTTTCCAAAACAGAGGGGGAATGAGACACAGGGACAGACACCATGTGTCTCTACCAAGAGTCCTGATGGTCCATCCTTCCCCCTGTCATAACCCCCATCATGGGGTTGCCAAACACAACCCCAATAGCTGACCCCTGCTGACCCCCTCCAAATGGGCTTCCCCCTCAAGCACATGGTTATCAGTCCCCACCTCCACTTGAACTGGCCTACAAGGACCTAGGGAAGTGGGTAGGTGGAGAGGGTCTCCTGAACGCAGTATCCCTGGAGATAAAGTGGCAGAGATGACAGGAAGGGGAATACTCCTTCCCACCAAGCCCATACTTTCCCTCTCATCGGGGGCCAAGGCACTTCCTCCCACACTCTACCCACACACCCATACTCCCACCTCCAACCCTCTAAACCTCTTCCCACAGTCCCATCCTCAAGGGGGTCATGGCATTTGCTTTCCCCCCCTGACTCAACATACCCTCCTCACATCCCACTGCATCTCCCACCCCAGATCTCCCATGCCTTTCCCCCCCTCTGATTGGGGTGGATAGCACAACTCTCTCACCTCCATCCCTGCCCGTGCCCCCCAATCTCACTTCGGGGCTATGGCACCACCATCCCATATCCATTTCCACCCATCCAACCTAACCCAACTGACACCCTTCTAAAAACCATTAAAATATAAATACAAAACACAGTAGCAAATAAAGAATCACCAGCCTCCATTTGCTGAATGGCTACCAAATAGTGGCTAGCCTTTGGCACCCACATTCAGCAGCTGCCTTCAGGTTGTTGAAGAATTTACATCTCTTAGAGGGCAGGGGTGGGGGAAAGCCCAAATGGTAAAGTCCACTCCCAGTCCTGAGCCATATGCAAATTTTAACCATGTGACCTCCCAGCCTATATAAGGCACTCCCCACTGTCAACTGTCAGTTCCTTCCAACCGTTTTCGTGGCTTGTTAGACTGAACCTAGCTTTGATGTAAATTTTTCTTCTCTGAGACAGCTGCCGCTTGACTGACTTTAAATACATTACAGATTCAATGGAGAATACTAATGTCAGGATGGAGCTGTTAGAATGGACATTTTTACACACACTTTAAAGTACTGGTCTTTCAATTTTCTTGGTTTACAAGACAACAAGTAAGTTCCAGATGCATTCTTCACACACACACACACACACACACACACACACACACACACACACACACACTGACCTGAGGCAGCCTAAAGTAGCCACAGCTGTAGATGTGAGGGACTGCTATGGAAACCAAGTGACCACAGTTGCCTGGAGTAAAGCAGTTTACCAGGGGAACGTTTTACACACAAAAGTTCTGGGAGCAGTTTTATGCAGAAGTTCAAAGAGCCAAATGTTTAAGATCAGGGTGAGTGATTTAGACACACAAAAAGTTCAGGATGTACCAGCAAACATGCAGGATAAATGTGTGTGTAAAAACACCCAGTGTGAGAAGTAATGGAGCTGAATGCTAATTGAGGCGGAGGCTAAGGAAGGCTCCGCATAATGTGTGTATCTCAGTGTCTCAACCCAGAGCACTGTCTGACAGGAAAGAGGCATTGTAATCCTCTTTGACAGAAAACATCTATGAAAGAGGAGATTGGGAGGCAAATGGATCCACTGCTACACCCTCCACTGTTTTGTGTCTCCTGTGTCCTGAGGGTACAGATCACTGACAGGACAGACAGGTGGAGTGCTGCTGACAGATCACTCCCCCCTCAGAGCTACTCCTCACAGAAAGAGGAGAGCGAGAAAGAAAATAAGGCAGGGGAAAGAGCCCCCCCGAAAGCAGCATGCTGTCTCTCCACTAGCTGCTCCGATGAAGAGTGTTTATTGTTCGGGGTCAAGAACAGACCCTGAAATCTAGTATTATGATTCCTCAGAAAATTGCTCTGCCAGGGAGGAGGTCTTGGAGGATCATAACTACCTCAGCAAAGTTTGTCCGTCTCCTAGAAGAGACTCCGGGCATTTTGAGACTCTTACGGGTCAAGACTATGGCCGCTTTTAGACGAGCGGCACTCCGTTTTGCGTCGGCAGCGTGCATATTTTGAAACCTCTGCCTGGTCTAATTAGACGAGACGGAAGTGGCTTAATATGCGCATATTATGGCGGAGGCGCATTTTTTAAGTGCGCGAATTAAATACCTCATAATCGAGGTATTTAATTCGCACACTTAAAAAATGCGCCTCTGCCGTAATGTGCGCATATTAAGCCACTTCCACCTCATCTAATAAGACCAGGCGGAGGTTTCAAAATATGCGCGCCGCAGACACGAAACGGAGCGCCGCTCATCTAAAAGAGCTCTATGTTCGCCCCATGTCAAAGTGTGGAAAAGATAGACTTAATGATATCCCTCCCTGGGATTTCTGGAGAACCCGGGCAGAGTCTCAGCAACAAACTGAAGCAGTGCTTTTGAAATGCCTCCAACATTTTCTGAGGGAGAAATCCTCTGAAGAGAAAGACATTCCCTTGGCATCGGCATTGTCAGTTACATAACGTTCTTGACATCAATTGGATCCTGACGTTGCTGGCTCCACCTCTCTTGATGTTGAGCCTGATTCCCTCTGTGTGGGCGGGTTGCCAGCCTTGACATCAACTAGTGTCGATGCCAAGCAGCCATTGATGTCGAAGGGCTGCAGCTCCCAATGTGTAGGCTACTGACTGACATCTAAGCAGCAGCAGCAGTTCTCTCTGCTTGCAGGCTCCCTGCTCCTCAGCACTGACAGGGAGGAAGGAAGCCAATTGTGCCTCCCAATGTGGAGCACATGCAACAAGCCCCCAGACAGACAGGAGTTAATAATAAGCTGCTGACTAAGCAGCTCCCTTTGCTCACACCCTCCTCAGTGAGTGGTGACAGGGATGCCAGCTGTGCCTATCAACAGCACGGTCAACAATAAGACCCTCAGATAGGGGTCAATAATAAAGAAAAGGAAATAGAAATAATAAAAATAAATATTTTAAAATAAAAATAAAATCTAATTTAGATGACATTAAGCTCCTTGTGTTGGTTCCAGCTGTTTCAGGCAAGGAATAGGAGATATGATTGATGGGTCTCTTCCACCATTAACCCTCAATCTGTTCAGGCTTATCTGGAGAATGGGCGTGCACTTGTTTCATTATATTGATAACGATAACAACATTCTTCATTTTTGTTATCATTATTGCAATAACAATAATGAAGATAAATAATAAAATCAATAATGATAATGAAAGTTGTTATTGAGTTTGTTATTGCTTAGTAGGTGTTTTTTGGAGGGAAATGTGGAGAGGGGAGGAGGGAGCAGAAATCTTGGAGTCAGAAACAGTGTTGAACTCTTGAACTGGGTCTGTGATGGGAGGGGAAGGACCTGAGGGATGTAATCGCTGGCCAATGAGCAACACAAGCTGGTCCCAGGCAGTTGCATGGCACCCTGTGATTTCTCAATGCCTCCTGCCTCCCGGAACCAATCATGGGGGCTCTGGGTAAGGCACTACAACCCTTTATGTTGCAGGGCCATGCTGTTTGACTCTTGTTCTGTGTTAGCTCTTCTTGCTGCGTCAAGTTGCATTTACAGAACACTTGTGCTGCTTGCACTAAAAATCTTCCCAACCCTCAGTGTTATATTTTACCTTTCCTTTTACCCTTTATTTTACCTTTTCCCTTCCCCATCTGTCGCCTCCTGTAGATAGATAGATAGATAGATAGATAGATAGATAGATAGATAGATAGATAGATAGATAGATCCTAACATTTTTTTTCCTTTTCCCTGTCTGTCTCCCACATCCATATGATAGATACATTTATTGGTTGTAGATAGATTAGATTAGATACTATATAGATATTTGTAGATATACTAGGCTTTTTTATTATATATATATATATATATATATATATATATATATAAGTGTTATAGGACAAGAATAGAAGAGATAGATACTTAGATAGAACTCATAGCAGATAGAAGTTTATTGATATTGATACTTAGGAATATATTGTATTTAGTATAGGTTATTAGGTGTAGGGTCGACATACATATTCGTAATTTTTCATATTGTCATTGTGCACTTATTACTACTGCATTATAATGAGAAACAGAGGAAGGAGTTCAACTTCAGAGAAGTCTGGGGCAGGTGTCTGCTGGCACTTCTGCCACTGCAAGCAGCCCACAATGGAAATGATACCAAAAACAAAATCTTTGTTGTCACTTGAAATTGATACCGATAATGACACCAATAACAAAAATGAAATTTCGTTAATAATTATAATGAAAATGACAGTTTTAAATAACGAAAACAAAAAACTACATGGGTCCCTGGTGCACATCCCTAATCCAGAGTATATGATACGGTCGAGCCAGCAGTCATCTGTATTCACCTTGCCTCTCCTATCTAAGGCCATGCATATCCTGACTGTGGGAGAGAATGTGCAACCAGGACATGCGCAGGGATCGGCCGGTCTGGAAGCACACACACACACACCCGCGGCTTTGCTGGCAGACACACACAAGGATGCCGAGTTGGATTTCATCCTCTGCATTCCTGCGCATATCTGCTGGCAATGCCAAGTGTGGGGGAGGGCGGCTTTCAGACCAGTCGATCCCCACGCATATTCTGGCTGCGCATTACCCCACTTGCCCAGAATATGCACGGGGGTCGGTGTGGGTGGGGCGGAGGAAGGTCTGAAAGCGGCCTCAGTTAACTAAAGAAACAAAGAAACTATGAATCACTCCAGGAGAGCTGCAGCATCAAGTTCTTTTCATCTATTCCCCTGAGCTCAGTGGTGGTAGTAGCGTCTATTGAAAGATGCAGGGAATCACAGGAGACACCCCCACTGTTTACGGAGGGAGTTGAATTGATATTTGCAAGGAGAGTAATTTGTCCCTCTTGCACAATGTTGATGCAGGTCACTGATTATGCGCAATAGTTTCTTATCAAATTTTCTGTTGAAAAGGAATTTAAAGTCTAATCCCTTCATCTCTACTACTTGAGCAACAGCAAGGACCCTTGAAATTCTAGAACAGGATATCAAGGGTAGGTCTCTAATACTCTTAATAGAGCAAAAACATAGATCATTAGCATGATCATGATCAGGAGTTGTACCTGGCTTAGATCCATAATAGTTGAGAGTTAGCCTAAGTCTACGCTAGTGATCCTCCCCTTTGGTATGAAGGGTCTGTTTGCAAAGGGAAAACTGACTACAAAATAAAAATGATACCAAGGGACACCTCTGGTCTCTTTCTATAAGGAACATTGCCAATGATACCAAGCCCAGCAACAGCCTCAGTTAAACCTTACATGGTCTTGTCCTTCTATTACTTCTCTAAGAGAATCAATTCATATAATGAGGCTTGTGAAAACCAACATATAGAGAACATGTATCTTGCATGTTCCTCCAGTAAGTTCACTATGTTCATATTCGTAGTCATGTCTGGTGTCAAACAACTCATAATTGAGAGAAATATGACCATGACAAACATTTGTATGTCAAAATTGTATAAATAAAGTAAATGTGAGCTCCAGGCCTCAATACAGATCCTTTGCCCAGTGGAGGTAATCTCTTCTCCTGCCCAGACAACAAAGGGTGAAACAGACATGATGCTAACAACCCTTTAACCACCCTTGGTGGTTATTTATGCATGTTGCAGGGCTGTATTGATGTCCTATGCAGCCCTGAAACATGCATAAATTACCACCAAGGGTGGTTAAAGGGTGGTTAGCGTCATGTCTGTTTTCACCCAAAGAAAATGACAGTTAAGGAGTGCTGAACAGGTACAATTTGCTCAGGTTAAGGGCAATGTTAACCTTGAGTTCATATTATTATACAATGTTTCTCCATACTGACACAATCTCAGTAAGTGTGTCCAGTAGCAAAGGTTTTATATGGTATATAGGCTTAATAATAATGTACCTAGCAAGGTGACAGCATTATGTTCTCATAAATTTGAGGGACACTTACTTCCATATTTGCATTCCCCTTGACACAGAAACTACTTTTTTGGTTTTGTGTTCAAAAAACTACACTACCTGTATGCTTCTTTGCAATTCGGTTTAACAGCCTCTCGATGAACAACACTCAGTGATGTACAATACATAGGCAGTTTGCTCCTTTGTACTTATAATAAGCTTCTCTCTGCATTGTTTTTTTAAGTTTGTTTCAGAATTTGTATTACATTGTGATTTAATGAATTCCTCCCACCTCCAGTATTTAACAGCTTGGTACTCTCCTTTTTGTGAGAATGGGAGGAGCCACTCAAAGACAAACAGAAGGTTGCTACCTTGTCAACAAGATTCTTCGAGATGGGTCTTTCCATTCTCACAACACCCACTCATCCAGCCACACAATGGAATTCGGGGTTGGAAAGAACTGACAGTGGACAGTGGGAAATGACTTATATAGGCTGGGAGGTAACATGCTTAAAGATTTGCATATGGTTATGGACTTTTTGATGAGTAAAGGGTGAGCATGTGCAATGCAGTTGTGAGAATGGGAAGAGCCATGTCAAAGAACCTTGTTTGCAAGGTAGCAACCTTCTGTTTTATATCCTGGAGCTCAAGGGTGGGAAGGGGGACAAGCCCAAATGGTAAGGTCCACTCCCCCCAGTAGCAACAGCAACACCTTCCTTCCCTAACTACAGCTGGTTGGAGGCTTTTATCACCTGGAGGGCAGGAGTGGGACAAGCCCAGATGATGCAGTCTACTCCTCCCAGCAGCAACAGCAACACTTTCCTCCATTTTCCACATGCATGACCCTTACCCCTTTTTCATTTTAGAAAAGGGTGTACATGTGTAGAATGGCCCTGGTAGCCATTTTGCACATGCACAGTGATTTTTTTATTATTTTGTTTTTACATTATTTTTAATATAAGAAAAAAAAAAGAAAAGAAAATGAGTGAAACCAAATGAATATCTTTTGATTATGCATTCATTTTCGCTACTTTAGTAGCTTAGTTTTTTTTTAAAAAAAAAAATCTGGTTAAACCAACTTTTCTCATTTTCATTTATTTATTTTTTACCTTGACTTCCAACTAAATAGCCAACCATGAAAATAATTGTGGGCAACCAAGGACAGCACAGTTTGATAACACTTCTGTTCTGCTTGCAGACCAGAGTTTGAAGCAGCATCATGATTCTTTTCTGTCTTCTTTCCCTTTTTTCCTCCTATCAGTTGAATAAGAAGCTTTTTGTCCAGCAGCTCATGCAGGTTTAGATATGGATCTTAATTAAAAGAAAAAAATGTCAGCAGGTACTAAATCCCTACTCAAAAATAGAGGAGAATCCCAATAGTACAGATTTGCTGAGTACCAATTTAATGGACTCCCCACTATCTAAATAAACCAGATGAATTGGAAAGTGTATGCCTTTATTAGACAAGCTACTCAAATATGCTGTATGAATTGGAAAGTAAGGGCCATATTGTATCCCTCAAGAGTGATGAAAACTTACACTGAAATAGGAAACTGAAATGAGCCAAAGCATGGCTTTTAAGCAAATTATTCTTAGTCAGAGAGAACAGACACCCCTCCCTCGCAACCTTTAATGAAATGGGAGAAAAAAGTATAGATGGCTTGTAGGGAACCTATTTAAGTATATGTCAGGGGTGGGGAATATCAGGCTTGTGAACCATATCCAACCCCAGCTGTTTTTTATTTGACTCCTTTCTAGTTCATGATCTGACATCTGGATCTATCCCGTACCTTAAAACACTAAAAGAGTAAGTCTAATGGAAGGGAACAGAGATGAGAACATGCACTCCAGGATAGGAGATGGATCCATGACATAGATCCATGGACAATTTTCTTCCTTTTCCCATCCCAAGCACACACCTTAAGCATCCCTGTCCCCAACTCCTTTGTGGCCCATGGAGTTGGTACTCATTTTCAAAGTGGTCCACAGGAAGGAAAAGGTTCCCCACCCCTGGATATGTCATGTTGACAGATCTGTTACTAAGGAGACCTATCCAGTGGTACACATCTAGGTTTAATTTTTATATCACTCTAATACCAAAAGGCTCCAATCACAACTGGATCCCATTTGTGCTAGGGACTGGGGAAGAATGTTATAGGTTCTTTGCTTTCTTAGATCATATTTACAGAGCTGTCCAGAAAAATTGAATATCTTACCTTCAGAATATTTCAATATCTGTTTTAACACCAAATCAGATGCAAGGCCACTTTCAAATTTTGGTTGACCAAAAAAACAACAACACAACAAATCACTTTAAATGATTATTACAACCAGAGACATTTTGATTCAGAAATGTTACGCTGTGAAAATATTTTACTTTTATTTCCTGCCAGAAATATCCACAATTTTTAATTTATATTGATGTTTCCTTGTGGAAAATGTTGTTTCCCAGTATGCAAACTATGAAGTCTGGTTCCCTGAAAAGGAGTAGATGTAAATATTGTCAACCAGTGTCTTTTTTATCAGTGTGTAATTATAGTGGGGGGAAGTGGGAATCACATCCACCATAAAATTTCCTCCCCCTATAGTTCCAGGATTGTGGAGATGCAGCTTATGTGGGTCAAAGTGATATGGAATTCTCAATTTTTTGTCTAAAGTTACACCACTGTTTTTGAGCATTAAAATATTTCCTCAGAAATATTTCAGCCACAGTTGCGGAGATGGCTGTATTAAATGAGCCACAGGTATCCCTTGAGCTACAGGAACACTCTCTACTTACACTCTGTGGATACTTTCAGCACTTTCTTATAGGTGAATATTTGTGCCATGATACAGAAAGAACATGATTATAAGGGGCTACCTTACCCAGGTCTAAAGCTCCAGCTCTCAATGAAAGGCAATGGTGTCTCCAGTTCCCTTGTTTTTCCCCCCTCCTCAGGGTAACTTATTACACATTTGCATCAGTACAGGAAGACTGAAAATAACATATTAGGCCTCCTTCTCAGGTCCTGTTTCTGACTTAGGCCCTTTTCAAACAGAAAACACGAAACATCTCCATGCGAAACTGCATGGAGATGGTTGAGGGCTTCTCGTGTGAAAAAAGCCTTAGAAATACCACTCCCCTACAGAGTCACTCTTGAGCTAGACTTGTTCCAAGGTTTCATCTTCGTCTCATCTTTTCTTCCTCTTCCAAAAAAGAAAATGCTTAATGGGTTAGGGTTCTGCAGAGCTCTGAAGAGATGACTGAGGGGGAAAGGATAAAAGTTTACAAAATCATGAACGGACGGTACAGAGCAAGTAAATTGGGAACTATTATTTACCCTTTATCAAAACACTAGAAGTAGGGAATGCCAAAATAAATGAACTGGAAACAGATTTAAAAACAAGTAAAAAGAAGTAATTACAAAGTTAAAGTAATTTAGCTCCCAATAGCTTTAGTAGGAAATTGATAGAATCATATAATCTTTGATTTGAAGGATGTTGAAGGTCATCTAGTCCAACCCCCTGCTTAGATGCAGGATGACCCTTTTATGACCTGTTGTCCACTTTTCTAAAGCAACTGAGGTTGGCTACTGTTGAAAATGGAATAATGGGCTAATGATGGAATAATGGTGGAACATTATGCGCCTATGTTTTAAGTAGTTCGGTGCAACAAGTAAGCAAACTATAAAGTCTGGTTCCCTGAAAAGGAGCGGATGGAAATATTAATTGTCAATCAGTGTGATTTTTCAGCTAGAAAAAGGGCACATCTCCTCTCCAGCTGCACCAATTGTCACAAAACGTTGGTTGCATAGTTAAGCTTTGGCCTTCTATACTTCTACCAAATTTGGTTGAAATTGTCATTTAGACACCCATCCATGCACCCACACACTGTCACGGGTGGAGGTCCGCACCCCCACTTTATCGGGTTTGAGTGACTCAGTTTCCCTCGCGTACAGCCCACTTGAATCGTCTTTCTCTCTCTGGCTGATTCGAGCCTGCCGCAGGGACAACCCCTTTGTCACTCAAGGGCCCGATCCTTCCCATTTACAGATTCTTTAATCTCTGGGTTTGCAAGAGCTTGAGAACTCTTGTTGCTCACTTGTGTTCCAATGTTAGACACAGACACTTCTTCATAAAGATAAGAAGTCAGTTTATTGATTATATAAGCAAGATTGTTGATGCAGAGTGGTTACTAGAAATCAAAGGTAAATATAACGCATTCCTAACCTATACTGGTTGAGTTCCTAAATAAGCATCTTACCCTACAAAGGTCCATAAGTTCTTCTGAGTCCTTGATGTAAGCAACTGGGTCTTCAGTCTTAGAGTTGCTAGAAAGCAAAGTCCTGTCTCTCAGTTCATGGTTCAGCTCAGCCTTCCTGGCTGCAAGATGGTGAGTGAGTTCCCGATAGTCACTGTCCCCTCTGGGTACAAATCCTGATATCCCCAGGAGGAAACTCCTCGTCTCTTCTCGAGACTTCTAGAATTCCTTTTGTTCTCTTTATCAGCTTTTCTGTGTCTCTTCGACATAAGCAATGGCTGCCTGCATTAGCATATTAAATGTCTCTGGCCATCCATCTGGTGCGAATCAACAAACTGTCTTTCCATTTCCTGGACTTTGGTCACGTGTCACAGTCCTGATTTGGGTTTTACAGTTCTCACTTGTAACATTACATACATGTTGTATGTTTTGCTTTACATATTTACTAGACTTTTAGTCTACATGTAGGCCAGTATCACACGTGTGTGACCCTATGTTCCTCCATGACACACACATTCAAAGTCTGTAGGAGACTAGGATAAAGAATTATTTATGTATGTGCTGAACCTCAAACACAATTTAGGGGATTCATGTAAGTCAATTGCTGAATACAACAGGTATGTGTCAGTGCGAACACCGCTTAAAGCAGACCAGCAGCTTGAGGGGTGTTGCCTGGTAACGGCCCGACGAGCGGAAGTTCCAGGAGGGCTGTGGATGGTGGGCGCAGCTGCTGGGGAGCAGAGCTACGCTGCGCTCTGAGAATGCTCCTGGCCCCACCCACAGCGTGTGGAGTGTGGCATTGAGCTCAGTGGTGGGTTGGGGCCCCGCCCTGAGCACACCAGGCCCCAAACAGGGTTTTTTGCATAAAAGGAACTGGTGGGGCCTGAAGCCCCCACCGGCAATCACTTGTGAGAGACTGGCCCCCTGGTTGTCCAAGAGAACCTTCCTTGTTGAGCCTTATTGTGAGCATGGTATCGAGTGCCTGATTCTTGTGTTCCCTTCCGCTGGTAAGAGTGACTTTGGGTGAGTGTTATTGTGCCTGTTTTGTTTTCCTCCCAGTATAAGAGTAAGGTGGGATCGTGGGGCATGAGTTACCTGTGCCTTCTTTCCTAGTCCTCAGACCCTTTCCTGAATATTACCCAGCAAGTCACCCTGTTAGTGTGTAAGCCCTGCCCTTCACCTTCCTCTATTCCTTGGACCCTTTATTTTCCCTTCCCCTTCCCCCTCCAGGGAGCATTACTTCCCACTTTTATCCCCCACGTCCTGCAGCATGGTTCCCTGGGCCCTGGGCATTAGGGATGGGCGAACGCGGTTCAGAAGTTCGGAGTTCGGACCGAACTCAAATAGTTCGGTCGACCGAACCGAACGTTCGAACCGAACTCGAATTCGGAAGTTTGGAGTTTGAACTGAACTCGAATAGTTAGGTCAACCGAACCAAATGTTCGAACCGAACTCGAATATGAATGTTCAGTTCGGATGTGTTCAGTGAGTTCAGAATTGAATTGCGATTGGTTTCAATGGAAAACACATTATCGGCTGTACCTTTTTTGCTTTTTAAGATATGTGGCTAATATTTGGGGTTCCTCTACCTCCAATAGAGTGCATTATGTGCACCAAATTTCAAAATAATTGGATAAAGGAATTCGATTTTAGAAGCAGTTGAATTATTGTATTTTGCAATATTCTACATATACATTCTTAGCTGTAACTTCTTTGACTCACATCTAATGTAGGTGAAAGTTGTTCAGTTTATACCCCTTCCCAGAGTAACTAGCTTTGCCAAATTTCAGAAGGATTGGAAAAAAAGGTCTTGGTGGTATAAGCAATTAACATATAAATGTATGTCTGACTATAACATCTTTGTAGTTCAACCAGTGTACATGAAATTTGGCAGGACTATATATTTTACATTCATGATCATATCTACCAAATATCAGAAATATATTATAAAGGGTCCCAATTTTATATGCCTGTACAACATATGTAGAGAAGGGGCTATGCCTGGGATTCTCTTATGTCACTGTGGTATAAGATTGGTTTGTGATGCAAATTGGCCAACAGAAATGTCAACCAAATATCCTCATTCTGTGCTGGGACCATCCCAACATATCTCCCCCACTTGTTTCTGGGAAGTCAGAAGCATCTGTTTAGGAAAGAGTCAATAGAG
This sequence comes from Sphenodon punctatus, assembly GCA_003113815.1. NCBI lineage: Eukaryota > Metazoa > Chordata > Lepidosauria > Sphenodontia > Sphenodontidae > Sphenodon > Sphenodon punctatus. The sequence continues at coordinate 485,252 of QEPC01008573.1, read as the reverse complement.
ATTCTCTTATGTCCTCTGTCTCAGTGCTGCAGGATGTGATTGTGATGATAATTGGCCAGCCTGGATGTGTTTAAACTATGTCTCCTGACTGCTGGGATGCTATCTCAGAAGTCCCAGTTATGTTGCTTATGCCCGCCTCAGGGCCGCCCCCTATGCCCACCTCGAAGCCACTACCAATTGGTCCTGTAAAGCTAGAAGCTTGCAGTAATGTGTTTGGCCATTGAATGTGTCTGTCAGTCTTTGGGGTTGCTCCACATCCTTCCTCCTACAGTCTCTCTCCCCCTGCCATGCAGGGTGCCTGCCTCTGACTGGCACTGAATATGCTGATATTCATCTGAATAATGATCTTCACAGGGACAACATCAATTGCTTATATAATTGGGTCCCTTTAGAAAAATCTCCTGTACATTTTCTGAAATGGCATGAAAGGTATTTGATACATTTCTGTCAAATATCCTGTAAACAGAATGAAATATCAAAATGTAACAGCTGGAAATGTATTTTCAGATTAATGTCTTATACCCTTTGGACCCTTTATCCATTCTTTCCTAAAATTGGAAGAAATATTAAGCATATGGAGATATGTAATATGTACAAGTTTCATGAACATTGGATGCAAGATAAAGAAGATGTAGCCATGAATGTATATGGAGCTTTTCTTAAAATCACAACATTCAATTGCTTCTGAAATCAGTTTCCTTTATCTAATCGGTTCTAATATTGGTACACTTGGTGCCCTCCATTGAGGGTATAATCTCCCTAAATTTCATCAAAAAGTAATAAGAAACAAAAATGTTATGGCCAGAAATATGTTTTTTAGTTTTTTCTTTTTATTTCAAAAACCAAATGTTATTTTCAGTTCCTGATTGCACCAAACTAAAGACTGAACCGATTCCGACCGAACCGAATACCTAATACAAACTCAACATTCACCCCAAACCACCGAACCGCTGAACATCTGAACTGACAAACCAAACACAGCCGAACCAAACGGGCGAACCGAACGGACAAAATGAACGCAGCCGAACCGAACGGCCGAACCCGAACTGCGATCTGTTCACCCATCCCTACTGGGCATATCCCCGAGTGTCTTTCCCCCCCCCTTTGTTGTAGTATCCTTATTCTCTGGGGCAATTGGCTACCTCTCCTTTAGTCCCGATGATGAAAAGGGTTGCCCTCTAAACAAGTGGGAAAGCCCACATACCACCCTGAGGGACGTTATAGTCCTTGATAGAGATTCTCTCCACAGAGGTAGATGCCCCTGGTCCTTGTTCCCTTATTCTTCCCTTCTTCCTCCCTTATTTCCTCCTACCCCCGTGACAGTATGGGTATAAGATTGTTGTTTGCTGACTTGGGGTTTTCTCCTTAGGCAACAATTTTGTGTCTCTTGTTTTTATGGCCACAGAGCCAAGGAATACAGTGAAACCTTCCTCCTAATCGTGAATGCCCACATTTAGAAATTATTCAGCACTGCATGCTTCTTGGCACCTAAAGTTTTATAGGTTTCAATTTTGGCCTATGGTACAATTCAGTAAAATTACCGCAGACTCTAATAATAGTCCATAAAAACATTGCAAATATTTTCTGGTGGTCATTTTTAAATGGAGGGAAAAATAAATCTGTAATATTGAGAGCCATTCTTAAAATTGCAAATTAGAAAACCGAAAATATGCTGCAACTGAGCAAAATGTTAAGTAAACTTCAGTAGTTATGACATCCTCCATCTGGGAGACTGCATACAATTTATTAGACAGAACGTTAGGGATTTCTGCTATACTAATACCACTAAACCTCATTTGAAATTCAAAATAGGCTTTTACTGCTTATAAGATCTTTGGTCTGGACCAAAGCTGTCCATTGGCCACCTGATCAAAGTACATGCCAAAAACGTAGGACATCAAACACCTCCAGACTCACTCATTGTATTACTCAGCTTTTTCATTTTCCTCTGTGCAGTCCTGTTCCAATGTAATAAAAATAATACTTAATGTTTTAAAAACATGTAAAGCTCTCTATAAATGCTAACTAATAATAATAATAATAATAATAGTAATAATAAATTTTATTCAATTGCGTGACCACAGGTCATTGCAAAGGGAACATAACAGTACAACAAAAAGCTAACCAGTCAATTAGAGAGTAACAATAAATAATGATAAGGGCTTTTGGCCCGCCTTTTTAGGCGGCCACCAGGGTCATTTGTTGAGCTCCACTAGAGGAATGGAGCTAGGAGGGTGAGAGAGACTGCAGCCTTTTTCCTGGCAGTGCAGGCAGTGCTGCTATCAGGAAGTGCTAGAGCATTCACGCCGGGCCGCTGCGACAATACCTCAGCGGCCCAGATGCAATCTGGCCAGCAACAGGGAGGCCAGCCAATCAGAAGCGAGCGGGGGGGGGCCGCCTCTTGCGAGGTGCCTTCCCACCTGTTGAATAACTCGGCGTCATTCAGAGTGCCGTTTGTGAGCTGGAAGCAGGCTCTGCAGTTAGCTCGCATTATTGGGTTGAGGGTAGAGTGTGTTTCAGCTGAGTATTTGGTTAGTGAGTTTTGCCAAGGCTTCTTTCTCTTGTTGGTAGGTGTTGTTAGGAAGGTGGGATGTGGGGTTCAGGGGAGTGGTTTGGGGCATGGGATAGCCTGATTGGGCCACACATTCCTTTATTTTCAAGGAGCCCCCCTTCACCTCCACCCCCTCGGCACTTGCTTGAGAAAAAGGATTGGCACGCTAGAGGCAAGCAGAGAGGCCTGACAGGTGCCCTGCTGGCATACCTTCCCCCCCTCTCTCTGTGGTGGTGCTCTTACAGGGGCAGTTGAGGCCTGGCATGTGCAGGGTGTGATCGATAAAGCAGCCTGACAGGCACACCCACCCACACACACACATTCCTCGGCTTGGTGGGCCCCAGCTTGGCAGCCTGAGGCTGGCAGGCGAGGGCTGAAAGGCATCTAGGTTCTTTGTGGGACTGGCTGAGCGGCCTTGGTGAGTCCTACCCTGTAGAGACAAGTGAAGGGCTGCAGAAGGGTTCCCCCAAGGACTTGCTGGCCAGCAGGATGGGCAGGATGAAAACCAAGAAGTCCAAGAAGAACGTAAGGCAGACAAGCGAGGAGAAGCAGGAGAGGCAGCTGACTGATGATGAGCAGGTACAGGGTCAAGGGAGTGTCAGGGCAGTTGCAGAGGGGCGATCTGCTCCTTTGGTGCTTGGGGCCATGCAGGATCGACTGGCTGATTGTGAGGCGCTGATGAGGGGCATGGCTGCAGTACAGGCTGGCACATTAGGTGTCACTGGAGGTGTAGGATTGGGGTCTGGACCAACGGGTCTAGGAGGATGGTCATGCGGGGTTGCATCACAGGGCAGTATGGCTCCAGGGCCCACTGGGGGCCAGGTGTGGACAGGAGGAGAGGGTTTGTCCACCTCGCAGGCACAATCTGCTCTGGGTTACAGTGGCATGTCTGCTCAAGGGTTTGGAGGCATGGGCAACCAGACGGGGCCGGCATGGTTCTGTGGGGGAGGGGTGCCCCCGGTGAGTGTGGGGTCCCTTTCTCAGGTGCTCATGGGGCAAGGTGGATTCCAGCCCCAGTTGGCGGGTGGGGTCACCCAACAAGTGGGGGGTTTGGCTCATCAGGGCATGATGTGATGGCATATGGAGGGGGGATAGTGTTCGGCCTGCTTCCATGCTCCCCCAAGAGGTTGGGGGGTTTGGGAACGGAGGGGGTCACCTTCCCTTTTTCCAGTTACCAGGGGGTGGGGTGCCTCAGAGCACCTTTCCTCTGGTGTTCAGATTGATGCAGCTTTTGCCCCAAGAGCAGTCATAGGGTCTCCCAGCAGCTGGGGGGTTTGCTGGAGGGGGAGTTTTTCCCCAATGGGGTCAGGGAGGGGGGCATATCAGCCAGATTCAGTTGACACTTGCCCCTTCACTGCAGGAAGATGAGGTCTCTCTGCCCAGGTGGTGGGGGAGGCAGGCTGCTGGCCCACAGTTCAGATATAGAGGGGAGTCTCCCCCGCTCCAGAGGGCCAGGAGGAGTGAGCAGGTGTCAAGTGAACCCGCGGATTCTGCAGGTGGGGCAACATCGCCATTGCTGTTGGTGGGCAGTGCGGCGGGGTGTGTGTGTGGTCTCTTCCTTCTGCCAGTAGATTGGAGCAGCAGGAGGCAGGGGCCTCTGGGGAGGACACAATGGCACCAGGAGTGCAGGAGGCTTTGGAGAGAATCGCTTCCTTGGAGAGGAGATTGCACGCAATGGCGCAGATGTACCAACTGCCGCCTTTAACATTGGGCACAACGCAGGCAGGTATGTGGTCATGGGGCAGGGGGTGGAGTCGGGGGGTCCCCAGTGATGCCCCAGGTGGGGTTAGGAATAGGGGGATTTACGGGGGGGACGTGGACCCAGGGTTTAGGAGGCCAAGGTCAGGTTGGGGGGCCGAGACTTGCTGGAACCATGACAACCCCAGCAGCAGGGGTGACAACTGTTCAGGAAGGAAGGAGCCTGTTGGAGACCCCTCAACTCTGGTGGAATAGGGGTTGGTTCCCAGCTCCCGGGCTCCAGGGTTTACCCCCTGTGGTAAGTAGTGGTGCCAGGTCAGCAGCCAGTCCCTACGGGAATAAGGCCTTGCAAGTGTGGGCCCGGCCCCTGGTGGGGTGGGCCGGTGATGTTCAGTGGGCATGGGCATGACCCCCCCCGCACTACGGGGAGGGTATGGGGATGTATCTGCCCCATTGGGCATGCATTTGTCTCAGACAGCAAGGGAAAAGATATGGAAGGGGGAGTACTTGGATATTTTTTCCCTGTTGTTCACGGATCTTTTGCCAGATCCATCGGAGAAAGACAACGAGAAAGACAAGGCAAAATTTAGGCGGCCGAAGGTCGATCGCAATTGGGCCAATTGGACCTTGGCATTCGCGGTTTATCAAGGGGTCATAACGCAGGCCTACCCGGACAGGGCTTATGCCCTGATGAAATACGCTGACATTATTCGGCGTGCTTATGATATGGGCCCCTTGGGGGCCTGGCTTAGGTACAACAAAGCGTTTAGGCATAGGGCGGCTTATATAACAGGGCTTCGTTGGGATGTGCATGCTATCGACTTATGGCCGGATAGCATGACAGGTACGGCTATTGGGACATGGACCGACACGGAGCATGTATTAACGAAAGGAGGGGTGGCACCGTCCAACGATCCCTTTCGAAGCGAGGGCCGGAAGGCCCAAACTTCCATGGCACCGGTGTGCTATGAATTTGCCCACAATGGGTGGTGCGGGCATTCTGTGTGCAAGTATAGACATGCATGTGGGATATGTGAAGCAAACCATGCCACATCAGCCTGTGCAAAGGGACGGTTGGGGGGGAGTAAGCCCCATGCCGGATTCCCCCCCCCAGGAAAAGGGGGGCAGGAGGGTGCCCAAGGGAGTAATGTACAAAAGGTGCCCAACCCTGGTTAGAGTGGATAGGTTAGAAAGAGCATTACGAGCCCACCCTGATAGAGCGGAGGTGATGTATATAGTTAATGGGTTTCATTATGAGTTTAAGATACCGGCAGGGAAGTTTGAGTTAGGTAATATCCCCAGAAACTTAAAGTCCATTGTGGATATGGAGTATATCCTTAGGGAAAAAGTGAGTAAGGAAGTGAACGAAGGCAGGGTGGTAGGTCCTTTTCCTTCTCCCCCATTGGAGGACTTCATCATTTCACCATCGGGCCTCATGCCAAAAAAGGCGATCGGAGAGTTTAGGATGATTCACAACCTGTCCTACCCACCGGGGAAGTTGGTAAACGATGCGATTCCTGGGAAACTTACATCTGTGCACTATGTCCCATTTGATGATGCTGAGCGGGCGATGAAGGGAGCCGGCAGGGGAGCGCTTCTTGGGAAGTGTGACATTAAGTCGGCTTTCCGGTTGCTCCCTGTGCACCCGGACAGCTTCTATCTCTTAGGCTTTCATGTGGAGGGATGGTTTTATTTTGATCAGGCCATGCCTATGGGTTGCTCTATTTCTTGCTCTGCCTTCGAGCGTTTTAGCTCTCTGGTAGAGTGGGTGGTGGAGCAAAGGGCAACAGGGGGTGTAGTCAGGAAATACCTCGATGATTTCCTGTTCATCAGCCGTCCAGGGACGTCTGAGTGTCATGAATTAATGGAGACATTCATGATGGTAGCTGAAGAATTAGGTATTCCATTGACCCTGGAGAAAACGGAAGGGCCGGTAACGACCCTGACATACTTGGGCATCGAAATGGACACGGTCCAGGGTCTCTCGCGACTCCCACAGTCCAAGATAGTAGCGCTTAAGGCAAAGTTGGAGGCAGCATCAAGGATCACGGTGAGGGAGTTGCAATCAATGGTGGGTAGCCTGAGCTTTGTGTGCCAAGTGGTGGCGCCAGGCAGGACCTTTTTGTCACGTCTTTACGGGAAGCTTAGAGGGGATCTGAAACCGCATTACCATATAAGACTGATGCGGGACATGAAGGAGGATTTACAGACATGGGCAGAATTTTTAGAGGGGTATAATGTGGCAAGTTTCTGGAGAGAGGACCTCTTGCTGGAAGCTGAGCTGCAGGTACACTCAGATGCAGCTGGTGGGTATGGTTTTGAGGTTTTCTTTCACCAACGGTGGTGCGCAGTCCCATGGTCCTAGGAGTGGCAGAAAAGTGGGGTGTCCCGAGATCTTACCTTTCTTGAACTTTTCCCATTAATGGTAGCAGTGTTGCTATGGGGAGAGGAGTTGCCGAATAGTGCCGTGATTTTCTGGTGTGACAACATGGCAGTTGTCCATGTGATCAACTCCATGTCGTCACATTCCCCAAGTGTGATGAGGCTAGTTAGTGCATTTGTACAGGAGTGCTTGTGGCACAACATTTTGTTTGTGGTCAAGCATGTTCTGGGGGTGAATAACAGCGCAGCTTTCTCACTTCCAGATGGAGCGATTTCACTCCTTGGTCCCAGGAGCCAGAGCAACACTGGACACCCTCCCCGCAGGTGCTGTAGAGCCTTGGATCTTAGAACTGTACCAGATCATCCAGGGATCCTTAGCGGTGCGGACGCAGACTGCCTATCAGAGGGTGTTTGAGGAGTTCTAGAAGTTTAGGTGGCAACAAGGTTGGGCATTGCTGTTTCCCATTACGGAGGGGCAGATGTTGCAATTTGCCATGACCCTCAGGAGGGCCAGTGCTGCGGTGGGAACCATCGCGAGTAAACTGTCGGCCCTTGGATTTGTTAGTCGCCTGGCAGGGCACCCCCCACCGGATCAGGGTTTCTTTGCTCGCTGAATGTTACAAGGTTGGGCTAGGGAGACTCCGAGGGAGCCGGACACCAGGAAGCCTATCACCCCGTCGTTGTTGGTGAGGTTGTGTTGCACCCTCCCAGTCGTGTGCTTTGACAGTTTTGAGGTAGTTTTGTTTGGGACCTTGTTTAAAATAGCGTTTTGGGGGGCATTCCAAGTTAGTGAGTTGGTGGCGGAATCCTCAAGGGATACTACTAATAGGGCTCTGTCCATTGATGATGTTCAGGAGAGTGGGGGTATGCTGGCGATATGGCTGAGGCGGTACAAAACTGACCAGCAAGGCTGAGGTTGAGTGGTTCACCTGACTCAGGCTGGGGTGCCTGAACTTTGTCCGGTAAGGGCATATAGGGAATACAAGGGGAGCCGACCTGCAGTGGGAGGGCCGCTGTTTTAACACAGGAACGGGAGTCTAGTGACTCATCAGCAATTCATGGGAGAGATGCGAAGGGTGTTGGGATATTTAGGATTTCCACCTATGGATTATGGGTCCCACTCATTTAGGATCGGGGCAGCTTCTTTTGCAGCTCAAGCAGGTTGTTCAGAACAACAGATCAGAGAGGTAGGGTGTTGGCAGTCCTGGGCGTACAAGTCTTATGTGCGCAGTGTCTCACAATAATATGTTTAATGTTGTTATGCACCCAGGTACCGGGCGGCATCCCCGTAGAACTGCCATTTGGATTATGGTGCTATGGGTGGGAAAGACAGCCGCACAGTCTTCTTGGGGAAGCCAGCTGGGAATGTCTGTGCGAGCAATAATTCAATGGATGGGATGCAGCAGAATGCGGTGGCACCAGCTGCTCCCCACCTGCAGGGTCAACACAAGAGGGGCCACAACAGATGTGGTGGTAATCCATCTGGGTGAAAATGATTTGACAGGAAACACAGGATTAGGTTTAATTGTTAAAGTTAAATTGGACATTATGGAGTTGAAGAGAATATTCCCCAGGGTGGTGGTAGTGTGGACTGATTGGGTGGCGCGATTGCACTGGGACAAGGCTATTCACCCCGGGAAAGTGGATAGAGCTCGGCAGAAGGTAAACAGGGAGATTGGGAGGTGGATCACCCTCCAGGGTGGGCACCGAGTGTCCCATGTGGGGATCACACATAGAACTCCAGAGAACTTTCGAGGTGATGGGGTTTACCTATTGGAAGTGGGGAATAACTGATATTTGGTGACTTTGAAAGCCAAGTTGATAGAGGTTTTAGGTTAAGAGGGATTGTGCAGGGTGGGGGCCAGGCCCTTCCACGGTAAATGGTGGCAGTCCCTTTGTGGCAGGGGTCCAGTGCTGTAGTAAGTTTTTAATAATACGTAGTAAAAGAGCCATCTTCCTAAGAGATGTGAGGGGAACACCTGGGGCATAGGCTGGGTGTGGCCAGTCACAGGGTTAACCTCCCAATGTGACTTGCTGGCAAAGGTGGGAAGGGATATGAGCGGTCCCCAAGCTGGTGGTAACTTAAATCCTTGGCTTGGGTCCGGAAGGACCTCGTCCCCTCTGGAGGCAGCCGTTAGCCAACGCCGGAGGGGAGACGTTTGAGTTAGGTAAAAAAGGGGGGTTATGGAGGGTACATCCAAGCCTCCCCTTTGTTGGGGTTGTTACCTACCCATTTATAGAAGTTATCACTGGACCTGAATTGCCTGAGGGCAATTACCTCCACCATGCCTAATTCCAATTTGAATAAAGGGTGCGGCCTTTTAAACCCAACATGTTGTCCTTGCTTCATTTCAGATGCGCCGACAATAGTAATAAGTAATAATAAAGAAACACGAGCAAACATAAGCATATTGAAGTTAAAAGATTTAAAAAACAAAATATTAATCAACATGAGTACTAAATCATAAAAAGGGAAGTCCCCAAACTTAGCATCAAATATCAGATGTCTAGTAGGGGATACTATACATAAAAAACCAGAACAAACTATCAACTGATTCAACGTTTGCAAAGTTTTAAGGCCAAAGTGGCCATATTTAGCATCATATCGTGTGAGTTAGAGGACAGACATAACTAAAACATCTGCAATGAGGAGGAGTAAGGATGAGAAACCAACCAGGGGACCAGATGGAGATTCCTTAAAAAGGACGTAAGTGGGCACTGGAATAATATGTGGAGCAATTCCTCAACTTGACCTTGATTACAGCAGCAAACTCTTTCATTGTACGGAGTGCCATTTCGCCTACCTGCTAACATACGAGAGGGAATAAGATCTAAACGCAACAGCGTCAGAGCCCTTCGAAGATTCCAATCTTTGACTACTCTTAAATAGGGCTCGCTGCTAAAAGAGCTTTTAAGAAACCTGTAGAAGGGGGCACAGCGAAGCGATTGAATAGCTGCAAGATCAGACTGGATAGCCAAATCAACTAGCTGTCTCTTTATTATCTGCTTAGCCTTGACAAAGGCAAGGGGTTTAAGAAATGCCATAGACAAACCCAGAACATGCAGATGAGACTCTACCATACTCAACCAGAGTCTAGGGGGAGAACCCCAAGAGGAGGCTTCCTCCAGACACAGGCAAGGAAGCCTGTCCTCCCGCATGGTTCCACCCTAGACCAATAGGTGAGGGGGGAAGCCAAGAGCTTATTCCTCATTGGGAAGGAACCCGACTCCAAATGCAGGAGACAAGCTGGGGTGCAGGTAGGAACCCTTAATAGAATTCTCAAAAAAATCTGTAGGGGCTCAAAAGCAGCCAAAGCACCAAAGCCCCATAATATGGTGCCAAATAGAGCACTGGGCTTGGATTTGAGATCAAAAACCTTTAAAGCAAGCATCACAGCCCACCCCCCATGACAGCACCAAAAACTCAACAGCCCAATAACTGCTTGTTTCAATTTTAATTTAGCAGCCATGACATGAGATTTCCAGGTACCAGAAGAGTTATATAACAAGCCCAACTAGTGGTAGGCAGACACGTGTTCTAACCCAATTCCATCAAGGGACCATTTACAGCGAGCGAGTGGTTTACCGGCAACAAGCACCTTAGATTTATCATAATTAACAGAAAGTCTGGATTCCTTGCAAAACTCGCCGACAGCCACTAACATCCAATCCATACCTAGGGCAGAGGGAGATAACAGGACCATGTCGTCAGAATACAAGAGGATGGAACAGGTCTCAGCCAGATCTTTACTGGATAGAAGAAATAACCTTCCAGAGCCTCTATGATGCCATTAATAAAAAAGCTATATGTTTAACACCACTTGAGAAAGGAATGGGAGGAGAAAGCAAATTCCCAGCTCTGACTTTAACTCTGAGGGAAGTCTGATAATATAGGACATGAACCAGAGAAATCAGCCTTTAGTTGATATTTGTCTTAAACAGCCTTTCCCATAGAATATTCCTATCCACCAGATCGAAAGCAGATTTAAGGTCTAGAAAGGTCATTATTAGCCGTCTCTTCCTGACTTTAATATATTTGTCCAGCAGATGCTTCAGCATTAGACAGCGGTCCAGCGTTGAATAGCCCGCCCGGAAACCCACTTGCTCCTCAGTGAAGAAGTTAGCAGTGGAGGCCCAGTCTTCCAGCTTATTTAGCAAAAATCTAGCGTACATTTTAGCAACGACACAAAGAAGACTGATCGGGTGATAGTACCGGGGGAGATTTATATACCCCTTTTTAAAGACAGGGACAACAATACTGACATTCCAGCCAGCTGGGACCAGGCCACATTCATTAATGGTAGTAAATAGTTTGGCAAGGATCAGAGACCACCAGTGGGGATTTTGTTTAAATGGATCCGCCGGAATACCATCTATCCTAGGAGCTTTATGAGACTTAAGTTTACTAAGTAAAGAGCTAATCTCTTCAGGTGAAACCGGGGGCCAGGAGGGGGTGTCTCTAAATAGATCAGAGTCCAAGATAACCAGATCCGGCATTCTATTGAAAATACCTTTAAAATGGAAGTGCCATGCCGACGGATCCGAAAGGGCAGAAGAATACAGAGGTTGAAAGTCCAATTTAACCAATGACCAAAATAACCGAGAATCACCCCTACTAACCACATCCACAGGAGTTTTCCAGGCATTATGCTGGAAAAACAACTTCTTTTCCTTAACAAGTTTCTTATAAAGGCACTTAGCCTCTGTGTACTGGGTTAAATTAACTGAGTTCGGAGTGTGCTTGAATGATCTTGCACACTGTCTAAGAAGGGTACTTTGTGTAAGGAAGTCCTCATCAAACCACCTCAGGGGCAAGGGCAGGGGCTGCACAGATAGAGACGGAGTAAGATTCTTAGATAATCTGTCACGAAACAGCCCCACTAGGTCGCCAAACTTCCCGAGAATTAACACTGGGTCATCCTGCCCAAGTTCAAAAAAGGACTGTACCAATTTACAGAAAGAATCCTGTAAATAAAGATCAGTGCACACCTTCTGCATCTTAGTGGTCCAATGGATTCGGGGGCATACCATACTTTGCCCATCCACTGAGGAGGGAGTTAAACAGGCAGGTTCCAAGGGGCTGCTCAACAGGAGAGAATAAATCAGTAAAATGGGAAGATGGTCACTATATCTGTCCACTAAGACATTAAAGTCTAAACAGTTGGCCAGGAACACATCCTGTATACAGAAATAATCAATGACACTTTTGCCATGTAAGGAAACAAAGGTAAACAGACCAGTGGGGTCAGAAGGACTACCTCCATTCAAAACTTTCCACTGGCCTATAAAAAGAAATTTTAGAAAATGCACCCCACTTGAATTCAGCTCCGGATCTTTAGAGTTGCAGGGTGGATAGAAAAAGTCATCAGTCACTTCAGTTCCCAAGATATTAGCCTGCCTTTTAGGGTTGTTCCCAATTCTAGAATTAAAGTGTCCTGCCAGGATAATTGGCTGACCAGGGAGAGCTGTCTCTAAATCCACAATATAATTCTCCAAAGTTGACTAAAACAACCCAGTATTCCCAGCAACAGGTGTTAAATATATATTCAAGAGAATAATTTTCTGTCCGGAATCAAAAGAGAGAAGTACCGCAATATTCCCCGGAGCATTGGGTAATACATGGGCATGCTTTGTACCACTATTAGGAGGCCCAAATTTTGCCACATGGGAGGCTGGGCAATGCAATATCTGAAAATCCGGGAGAACAAGCAAGGAATTGTCCATAAGCCAAGTTTCTTGTAGACAAATAATATAATTTTTTTTGAGAAAAACCCGAACATCTTGGTTCTTAAGCCAGAACCAGCCAGCGATATTCCAGGAGAGGATTCTCAGATCGAAACCCTTTGCACATTGGGAGACCCCCTGTCAATCCTGAAATGCCCCTGAAGAGCCACAAACATGTAGGCCCTCAGTATCATCACCCATCCTGTCCGAAGCCAGGAGAGGTAAAGAGAATAAATTCCCACACTGGCTGCTACTCAAGCTAGAAATCACCAGCCCATCACAAACAACAGGCTGGGGCATAGCATAAGCCAAAGGACTCAGAGAAGGAACAGTATCTGAAGGGAAGCAAGAAACAACCTCCATGCCAATGCCATTAACCCCTTCAGTCAAGCAAACTGGAGTCCCCATCGTCTGTAAGTGATTACTTCTCAGGACCTGAGACTGACCCAATGTCCCCAGCTTAAAATTTTTTTGCATCCCTGAGGCAGGGTGTGTGTGGCTTTACCAGTGACCGGCAAGACAGCGCAGTCGGGAGGATGGCTAGCATCTCTTTCCAATTGTTTATCCTGTAGCACAAACAGCCTTTCCATTAATAAGTCCTGATCCACAGGAGTTAGTTTATCACACATGTCGCCCAATTTGGTTTGATTAATCTTGAGAGAGGATGGGCTTAAACACGCTTCAAAAAACCTTATAGTGAGCTCAGCTTTAGGAAAAAGGGGATTCTGAGACACCGTGTTACCAGAAGCGCTAGGAGGCACAGTTCTCACCTCAGAGAAAGCCAAATCGACGCTGAGAGAGGGAATGTCTGACTCGGGAGGGGGGCAGCCTGAGGCATCACCCTGAACAATGGGACATGGCTCCTGGGTCAGAGCTGGAGGAGAGGAGGGATGTACTACACCAGAGGAAGGAATAGAATCAACAGAAAATGTACCATCACCCAGCTCCGTGGGGGAATGACTCGGGCACGAATGGCTAGTAAAATCAAAGACTCTATCAATGGATATTCCCCAATGCAGCAAAGAGAGTCGAGAGCGGAACAGTCTGGATACCCATGTATGATCCTGAAAATACAGTTTAAAACACTCTAATTCATTATTTCTTTAATAGATACAATCCTAACAATTTCATCAGGGCTGGCCATAACACCAGTTAAAAAGGAGAGATGATGGGTAACCATGATTTTGGTAGCCCAGGACGGGATGGTTCTGTTCCAAAGAGGGTGGACAATCATATGAATGGCAGAGTTATCAACTGTCATTATCCTATTGGGCAGGCGCTTCTTACCTGCGAGCAGATATGTCTTAATGTGGGACGCACCTCTCTCTTGGGTAGCAGCAGCATGAGCTGTGGTTCGTAGTGCCAGAGCTACTTGTAAGGAAGCCAAACCATCCGGGGACACCCCCGCTATAGACGGAGCACTCAGATCGACAATGATATCCTGTAATTGAGAATTAAAGTGGCCAAGCACCTCACCCCAGCTGGCTAAGTTACCCTGCAATGAGGAGGGCAGGTCAAGCAATAAAAACCCACATTGATTGAGCTTTGCCACTAAAGAGGATGAGGGGGAAGAGGGCTGCTCTCCCACCAAAAAGGTGGGAGAAGCCGTTGGCAGGGCATGAGAGAGACACGGCTCACAACCTGCACCAACAGAAGTAGAGCCATTACCAGGATCCTCCTCAACCAGTTCTGACCCCAGACAGGCGAACCGGTTCGTCAGCGGTACACAGGGGGCCGGGACAGGGCCGACAGGTCACGTGATAAAGTCCACCATTCTTGCTTTCTTAAGATGTGGCTGTTCAGCAGAAGATGCAGGAGAGTTAGATTTCCTGCCCCTCTTTTTCTCCATTGGACACTAAGTCAACACAAAAGAACAGAGTCCCCCAAAACAGGTCACGTGATAAAGTCCACCATTCTTGCTTTCTTAAGATGTGGCTGTTCAGCAGAAGATGCAGGAGAGTTAGATTTCCTGCCCCTCTTTTTCTCCATTGGAAGCTAAGTCAACACAAAAGAACAGAGTCCCCCAAAACACACAAAAACAAATATCCCACGAGAGGAGGGACAGTTCTGCCCTGAGCCCAGCCAGCGCCTAAGTTCTCCAGAGACTGGAAATCTTTATTCCCTGATACCACTAGTCAGCTCCACACCTCAACACTCTCGCAGGTGTAGCCAAGCACTGCTAACACACCACCCTGGCATGTCTGGTCCAACACTCCACCCAGTTGGGAAATTAATTCCTTAATCTCCAAAAGGGGGTGACCGGAGGCCATTCTTGGAACTATAGCTTGCCTCAGGTCACACAGCTCCCCAGTGGCCGTGGGCGGGCAGGCTCCTTTTCTATCCCCGCAGGGCTCCTGATCTGCCCCTGAGCTCGCACTACCAGCGCGCAGCCAGCAGATGTGTCCCAGTAGCCCCAAATCAGCAACACCAACACTTGCCTCAGGTCTCACAACTCCTCAGCGGCCATAGGCGAGTAGATCCCTTTTCTATCCCCGCAGGGCTCCAGTGGTGAGGTTCTGTCCACCAAGGGAGGGGTGCCAATGCCAACACGGCCCCACGAATGGCCCCACCAATGGGTGACACCCTTTGGTGTCGCCCAAGGGCTGGCGCCCAAAGTGCACCTGGACCTGGTTATATACCTGAGTGGGACGGAGGGAACTCCAGTGAGTGGCAGGCAGTCCCAGAAAGACAGACAGGCAGCCCCTCCAATCCCCGTCGCTTCCACGCTCCAAGCCCTCCACAAGCACTGCCAACTATATAACTGAGTGGGAGGGAGGGAACTCCAGTGAGTGGCAGGCAGTCCCAGCAAGACAGACAGGCAGCCTCTCCAATCCCCGCCACTTCTGCACTCCAAGCCCTCCACAAGCACTCCCAAAGGGCACCTGGCCCTGGTTATATACCTGAATGGGAGGGAGGGAACTCCAGTGAGTGGCAGGCAGCCCCAGCAAGACAGACAGGCAGCCCCTCCAATCCCCGCCGCTTTCATGCTCCAAGCTGTCCACAAGCACCTTCTAACTAATTAACATTTATATCATTTATTGAGCCAGTTGTGTCCAGAAGACACTTAATAGGGATGGGCAAATGCGGTTCGGAAGTTCGAAGTTCGGACCGAACTCGAATAGTTCGGTCGACCGAGTCGAACGTTCGAACCGAACTCGAATTTGGAAGTTTGGAGTTTGAATTGAAATCGAACAGTTCTGTCAACCGAACAGAATGTTCGAACCGAACTCGAATTCGAACGTTTGGTTCGGATGCATTCAGTGAGTTCAGAATTGAATTTCCATTGGTTTCAATGGAAAACACATTATCGGCTTTACCTTTTTTATCTTATAGGCTATGTGGCTGAAAATTAGAGTACCTGTACCTCCAATGGAACTCATTATGTGCACCAAATTTCAAAACAGTTGGATAAAGGAATCCGATTTTAGAACCAGTTGAATTATTGTATTTTGCAATATTCTACATATACATTCTTAGCTGTAACTTCTTTGCCTCACATCTAATGTAGGTGAAACTTGTGAAGTTTATATCACTTCGCATAGTAACTAGCTTTGCCAAATTTCAGAAGGATTGAATAAAAGGTATTGGTGATATAAGCAATTAATAAATAAATATATGTCTGACTATAACACCTTTGTAGTCCAACCAGTGTACATGAAATTTGGTATGACTATATATGTCACTTTCCTGATTATCTCTGCCAAATATAAGAAAGATATTATAAAGGGTCCCAATTTTATATGCCTGTACAACAAATGTAGAGAAGGGGCTATGCCTGGGATTCTCTTATGTCACTGTGGTATAAGATCGGTTTGTGATGCAAATTGGCCAACAGAAGTGTCAACCAAATATCCTCATTCTGTGCTGGGACCATCCCAACATATCTCCCCCACTTGTTTCTGGGAAGTCAGAAGCATCTGTTTAGGAAAGAGTCAATAGAAATTCTCTTATGTCCTCTGTCTCAGTGCTGCAGGATGTGATTGATAGTTGGCCAGCCTGGATGTGTTTAAACTATGTCTCCTGACTGCTGGGATGCTATCTCAGAAGTCCCAGTTATGTTGCTTATGCCCGCCTCAGGGCCGCCCCCTATGCCCACCTCGAAGCCACTACCAATTGGTCCTGTAAAGCTAGAAGCTTGCAGTAATGTGTTTGGCCATTGAATGTGTCTGTCAGTCTTTGGGGTTGCTCCACATCCTTCCTCCTACAGTCTCTCTCCCCCTGCCATGCAGGGTGCCTGCCTCTGACTGGCACTGAATATGCTGATATTCATCTGAATAATGATCTTCACAGGGACAACATCAATTGCTTATATAATTGGGTCCCTTTATCAAAATCTCCTGTACATTTGCTGAAATGGCA
Source organism: Sphenodon punctatus (assembly GCA_003113815.1). NCBI lineage: Eukaryota > Metazoa > Chordata > Lepidosauria > Sphenodontia > Sphenodontidae > Sphenodon > Sphenodon punctatus. The sequence continues at coordinate 468,538 of QEPC01008573.1, read as the reverse complement.
GGAAAGGTATTTGATACATTCCTTTCAAATATCCTGTAAACAGAATGGAATATCAAAATGTAACAGATGAAAATGTATTTTCAGTTTAATGTCTTATACCCTTGGGCCCCTTTATCTACTCTTTCCTAAAATTGGCAGAAATATTAATCATATTGAGGGATGTAATCTGCACAAGTTTCATGAACATTAGATGCAAGATAAAGAAGTGGTAGTCATGAATGTGTATGGAGCTTTTCTTAAAATCACAACATTCAATTGCTTCTGAAATCGGTTTCCTTTATCTAATCGTTCCGAATTTTGGTATACTTGGCGGCCTTCATTGCGGGTATAATCTCCCTAAATTTCATCAAAAGGTATTAAGAAAAAAAAATGTTATAGCCAGAAATATGTTTTTCAGTTTTTTCCCTTTATTTCAAAAAACAAATGTCATTTTCAGTTCCTAATTGCACCATACTAAAGGCCGAACCCGACCAAACCAAAAACCGAATCCGAACTCACAATTCGATCTGAACCACCGAATGGCCGAACATTCGAACCGACAAACTGAACCAAACGGGCAAACCGAACGGACGAAACGAACGCAGCCGAACCGAACGGCCGAACCCGAACCACAATCTGTTTGCCCATCCCTAGCACTTACATCTGTTAGGAATAATATTGCATAAAGTCTCTGAGAATTTGTTGGACTCTTTGAGTAGCTGTATTAGCCCTTATGGACTCTCATGGGGTAGTTAGCTACCCTGGAATGAAAAAAAGCATGTAAAAATATGATATTTAGTGGACCTACAACTTTGAATATTTAGGACATTGTCAGTGGCACTTCTGTGCACAACATATTCAAATTTCAGCCATATACCTCTTATTGTTTGTCTTCTAGAAACAAAAAAGTGCTCAGTTATGCAAACTACCCCAGCTTCAATTGCACTTTCCTATTGGGGTAAAAAAACTACCCCATTCAATGCATTTAGTATGGGGTAGTTTTGTATACCAGGTCCAGATCAAGCAAACTGAATACTTCTCAAGACCAGTTCAGGCTGAAAGTGGACCTGGAAGTGAAAGCCACTTCAGACTGGCAGATGAAAGGGAAATTAACCCCTTCAGTGCCATTTCATACTGGTTTGGACTGCCAGAACACTCCCCTAAGTATGGCAAATTTATTGGTATCCCAAATGCACATTCTGGCAGTAGTTGACAATTGATATCAACTGTGGGAAGCTGTCAATGCCCCATCTGGTCCAGGTTGTTGGGAGCGGTTTCAGAAAGTGGTTCCAGTTGAAGCTGTGCAGGTCATGGGGTCTGTGCGTGCCATCCCTTGTGAGGTAGATCCATGCCCATCCTGGTTTGCTTTTTTGACCCATTCCAGTCTGGCTTTTGCCCTGGACATGGCACTGAGACTGCCTCATACCATCCAGAACTAGGTCCCACCTGTCTGAGGGAGTGCCTCACTCCCCAGGTCCTGGATCAACCAGTGTGGTCCGCCGGAGATGCAGCAAGACAGAAAAGATTCCATCAGCTGACTGGAAGGATGTTAGGTGTTGCTGACCGCTTGACCCCTGCACTATTCACCTTTGTTTAGTTTCATTTCTCTAGCAAGGCTGTACATTTTTCATCAACTGATCATTGACACTGTCCCCACATACTGTCTAGGAAATGAAACCTTTCCAGCTCCTTCCCCCACCCCAAAAAATATAAGGAGACAAGCCAAACCAGCTTGCTGACAGAGCAACTAATCAGCAGCAGACGTCACAACTCCTACAGAACTTTGCCTTGCTCCACTCAGACATCTGATATTTCATCAGTGGCTAAAGAATCATGACAACAATGGCAGAACCTTCCACAATAAGTACCTAATCTTCCCCCGTAGTCTTTGCTCTCAACAAAAGCCCCAGGAAAAGGATCAGGGTAGGTCATGGGAGAATTGTGTCAGGAGCTGGGCTAGCTTGGGTCCCTTCTCTGGGTGCCTGTTCTGGATGGAATGAGGATGTATTGTGCCAGAAGCCAGGCTGTGGAGGGAGGCATTCAGCCAGGATTCAGGAAGAGTTAGCTTCTCTTAGTGGAGTGCCTGTTCTGGATGGGATGTGGATGTATTGTGCCAGGAGCCAGGCTGCAGAGGATGAGATTTAGCCAGGATTCAGGAAGAGTTAGCCTCCCTTTGCAGGGTGCCTGTGGAGTAACGGAGCCCACTGGGTTTCACCCCAGCCTCCCGGCACCCCGTTACCCACTTATTACTGGCCTCTTAACTGCTGCCACCACCTCAGTGCTTATTATTTATACAGGTTCCTGCCTCATCCCACTGAGGAGAATGAGACCCTTAGTACTTATAACAGCCCAGCTCGCAGCTGGAGTAAAAACAGTTTCCAAGTTCTGCCGCGTCGAGCGTACAGAGGCGTATTAGCTAACACACACAGACACACAGATCCTTTAGATCAAAAGAAAGAAAACTTTACTGATAACATAAACTCATCATCACAGGCTACAACCGTGTGAGGTAATTTGAATCCTTGAGCAAAGTAAATGATCAGAACTGTTTAGGCATGATAGCCCTTTTAGAAGCGTTTAGCCTAAACTGGTCCCTCAGATCTAACATTCATTTACTCACTGCTTGAAGTGCACCTTTGCTTTGCAGCA
>QEPC01008573.1:403393-451027 GCA_003113815.1 Sphenodon punctatus | reverse complement strand
CCCAATCCATTGCCATCCTCCTCCTATTTCACCCATTTCCACACATTTACATCCATAGCTTCATTTATTTAGATTAGATTAGATAGATTTAGGTGTTATTTTTATTTTTTACCCATCCTTGTTTACTTTCGCCCTACCCTCCATTGAATCCTTCCCTCCTCCCTTTGTATATTCCATCCCTGATTCCCTTCCCCTGTTATTGGATTTATTTAAAGGAGGATTAGATTGATTTAGGTTTCATTTCAGTTTTGTACCCCTCCCTGCGTTGTTTGGTACGAGCTTTCTGTGCCCCCACCCCATCCCTGTGTGATAGATAGATAGATAGATAGATAGATAGATAGATAGATAGATAGATAGATAGATGTAGGAATTATCTTAGTTATAGAGATAGATAGAGATAGTGTGTAGTGATTCAGTTTTATAGTGTGTTTGTAGGACTAGGCCTTTGTAGTTATTAGCTATTCCATTTAGTTCCATAGGTTTTAGAATAGTTAATAGCAGTTAGATTTAGTGTAGATATACCTAATATTAGATCAAAAATGTGAATATATATATATATATATATATATATATATATATATATATATATATATATATATATAAAATCTTTGTGTGCATTCTTTGGGTTGGAAGACATTGAGAAGGAAGTATGAGAGGCTGGTATGCTGCCCGTAAGGCAGCACAGAGGGGTAAAAGATTGGACAGGTCAAACTCAGCTGGTAACAAATATAACTTTTATAATAACTTTTTAAAAAACAAACATTAACAATATAACAAGAAATAAAAATAACAAACTTATTAGTGTCTCAGGGCCAAATGATACAGATACCAAAAATAAAATCTTCAAAATCGGTATCGATATTGGCATATTATCGATACCGATTTCCGAATGTTTGGCCAAATCAAACACTGCCGAACTCCGCTGAACTGAACAACTGAACCTGAACTCGATTCCCTAACTGAACGACTGAACGGCCGAACATCCGAACCATGTTCTCTTCGTACATCCCTACCAGACAGGACTGAAACAGAATTATGCACTGTTACCCACAAAATTACCCACAAAAAGGAGTGAGAAAAAGTAAAGAAAGTCACTCTCTTCTTCTCCCATCAGTGTTCCACAGTAAAACATTTTCAGGAAAGTATAATCACAGAACAGAAAAATACACACACTAAACAAAAGCAAGTCCTGAAGAAATATTTAACAATTTGTTTGTATGCAAGCACTACATCTGTGGGGCTGAAAAAGGCCAGTGTCAGTTTGGATTATTGGAGGTATAAAATTACACAAACACAAGTTTTATTTACACAAACCCACAAGTTTTAAAACCCTGTTTGAAGACTGCTAAATTTATTGAGTGGCAAATGTATGTCTTCTTACTGATGATCGCGCAATGAATTCATTTGCCACAAGATTTAGATCAATGTGTCGAGTGAGGTGTTTATGTCCACATGATAGGCTGTGGGAAAGGATAAAACTGCCCCAGCATTTATCTGATGGGGAAAAAATTACATGCTTGTTGGCCAATAGAAATCCCCAGCTTCTAAAGGTTCTAGCCCACTTCGCCTATATTATGGAAATCACAAGGAAAAAGAAAGTGGCCTTGATAGAGCAAGCCCGGGCTGATATGAAACTGAATTATATTCCCTGACTTCTGCCTTAGGTGGATGGGTGAGAAGTGTAATGCATAAGTTTAGTATTTATATGTTTAAATTTTTGCAAGATTGTATTTAAACAATATGACTAATATCGATGTTATGCTGTTTGTTTTACTTATTCTTCTTTGTAAATCTGATATTTTGTCATGGCCTAATGGCCAGCACAATAAAGGTTTGATTTGATTTGATTTGATTTGTTTATGTCCATGTAATACAGCAATATGGTTCAGCCTGGGTTGTCCCATGCTTATGCGTAGGAAAGTTTTAATTCTACGCAAGCAGGAGAATGACCTCTCCAATGTACATGATGACACAGGTATGGTAAGTACTATTTTAATCCAAATTCAAATTTCAAATTTATTCAGAACGTGACCATTGGTCATTGTTCACCAACATAACATACAACATAAACATAAACGTACAAAACAATGATGCATGTCAGCATTTCAACATATGGCAATCATTGATGAAAAATAAAGATTGGAGGCAAATTATACGGGACCAGCCCCCACCAAATATATGCTTCCTAACAACCTTAAAATATGGAAGTTAACTAACTTAAAATTCAGTGTAACTTAAAATACATAAACATCTTATAAAATTGACTCTTAAGGCCCAACACTCAACCAGACACCCCATGGCTTAAATAATCTGAACAAACAAAAGCTGCAGACAGTACCTATCGTCTATTGGGGTTGGAAAGCAAGAATCTTCTGGCGAGCATTAAAGGCACAAACCAGAAAAGACATGACTGCCTGTGTCACTGGTTTAGCAATGTCCGCCAAAAGAAAACGCATCAGCTCGTCCAGAGTGCGTCCAGGTAAGCGGCCTAAAAAATTTGCCAGCCAAAGGTCCCTCTGGGGATCATACAGATGGCAGGAACAGAGAATATGCCCTGTGCCCTCAACCTCCTGGTTATAGGTGCCGGGGGATGCCACCATAGTGCCCCTCCAGCATCCTCGTGGGAAGGGCGTTAAACCGAGCACATAGGAACAGCCACAGTTTCCTGAAAGAAGCCCTAATCTGCAGATAGTTCATAGATACTCCAGGTGCCAGAGGGGGTGGTACATAGTCGTATAAAAGCTGAGACATGCTGAGACTGCTGCATAATCTTCCTGCCTACTGATGTCACAGATTCTTTCCCGAACTAATGCCTTTGCAGACCTCAAATCCCTAGAAAGCAGAGCTGCTGTTTCGAGGCCCACAGAAGCTATTTTATTTATTTATTTATTTATTTAATAAATTTATATCCCGCCCCTCCTGCCATGCAGCCGCACGAACCAAACCCCCCCATATGCTTACAAATGGGTCCGTGTTCAAAAAATCAAGCAGACTCCCCGGGGCTGCATGCTGACACACTATCCACAGGCTTACCGCCTGGAGCCATGGAAAACATCCCAGGATATTTGCCCCGTTTCCAAGCGTATTGCCGCTGCTGGGACTCCATTTGGAACCCTCAAAAGAGCATGAAAAAAACTTGATTGGAAGGTTGCCAAATCAAATGGTCGCTAAATAGCCCAAATAGCAGCCCCATAAAGTAATTGGGCCTTAGATTTAGCTTCCAATACCTGACATGCTGGTACAAAAAACTCACCTTCCCTTTTAGAAAAAAAACGCTGGATTGCAGCAATACCCCCACGGACCTTGGCTCCAATTGCTGCAAAATGTTGGTTCCAGGACAGAGATGCTTGGAACCTAATCCCCAAGTACCTATAGCTCCACACCTGCTCAATCGGAGCTTTATCAATGGCCCAAATATGCCTTTTCCTAGAGCGACCGAACACCAAAACCTTGGTTTTAGAATGATTTATGATTTATTTGGATCCTATTTTGACGGCAATAAGTCGCCAGTAGATTAAGCTGCCTCTGGAGACCAACCCTTGTTTGAGATACAATGGCCGCATCGTCGACATATAATAATATGCACAGCGGGTGAGTATCCAGCTTTGGGGAAAACAAATGGGGGGTAGACGTTAGTGGGACTAGGTCATTCAGAAAGATCTTAAAAAGGGTCGGGGCCAGCACACAACCCTGCCTAACCCCAGAGGCTATACCAAACCGATTAGACAGGGAACCAAACTGGTCCAAACAAACTGCCAATGTAGATTGACTGTACAGCCTTCAGTAGTGTCAAAAGCCTTCTATCGATGGAGGACCTTCTAAGTTTCTCCCAGAGGAGCGTTCTATCTACCGAATCGAACGCCCCTCTGAAGTCCACAAAGGCACAAAAGAGCCTCTGGTGGCCGCTCGTATATTTCCCGACCAAATGTGCCAGAGTTAAACAGTGCTCAACCATAGACCTCTGGGCCTGGAACCCAATCTGCTCTGGGTGGATAAAAGATTCCGCTGACAGCCAGTTCTCTAAACGCACTAGCAACTGCTTAGCATAAAGTTTGGCTATAGTGCTCAAAAGGCTAATTGGCCTGTAGTTCCCTGGACAAAGCCGGGAACCACCCTTATAAATGGGCACTATAATGGCATTCCCCCCATCCCCTGGGCATAGAGCCACAGGCATTTATATGGGAGAAGAGTGCAGCCAACAGGGCAGCCCACCAGGTAACTTGCACCTTCAGAAGTTCTGCCAGTATAAAATCCAAGTCAGGGGTACTATTTTAATCAGCTTTGTCATCTCCGTGAGTAGCTGGCGCAGATGTTCGCCCTGTTCCCCACTCATTAGATCAATCACGTCTTCAAATACTAAAAGTTTAATTCCTTGTGATTTTGCAATGTCTATGAACATATCTCGATGTAATTGTAGTTGACCAGTCTCAAAAAGTCTGTCTTGTAGAAGGCAGCAGTATATGCGCTATCATCCTCACCCACAGAAAACTTTTCAATTTTTCTCAGGTGTTGACACACATCAGAGGAGAAACGAGAGTTCAAAGTACTTGAAAAAGAATCAGTGACCTCACAGAATATTTTTTTGTAGAACTCCTCAGGTGTCTTACAATGGTGTGGCTCGGATCCACCATCAAGCTAGGCTTTCTGAATCTAGGAACAGTGGGACTGTCTAAATCAAACTGATTTGCTTCAGTGGTGGTTTTGGTCCAAAACTGTTTAAAGTAACCACAAAGTTGGGATGCACTGTTCTTAGCAGAAACCAAATGAAGTTCTGCTTTGTGAAAGTGTAAGCTGATTTTCTGGAGAGCTGTATTTACTGCTTTCACACGAGAAAACACAACTAACAATAATTTAAGCATAAAATAGGTATCAAACTTTTGCAAGGTCTGTGCATACCCATCTCCTTTTGCTGCAGGATCTCCTTTGGCCTGAGATGAGAACTCCAAAAAGAAATCAATCAGCTCTGTGTAATTGGAAGCAACTGACTTCAGGAAAGCTGCTGTAAGAGTCCACCTTGTAGGACAAAATTGATGCAGACTGACTTTGTCCTCACCCTGTCCCTCTTAAAGTTGCTTAAACCAAGACAGATGTTTAGGTGTCGTTCTAACAAAGTTGATCAAGTCAGCTATGAGACTCAGAAATTTTTGACATTGCTTTACATTTGCTGCTGCATCTTGCACTACCAAGTTCACAGTATGTGCTAAGCAGTGAACGTAAACAACTCTTCCTCTTTTAGCAATGCCTGTAGCCCATGGAAAGAACCAGCAACATTTGATGCTCCATCATAGCACTGGCCAAGGCACCTGTCAGCAGGATGATTGAAGCGCTGGAGCACATCCTTCAATATGCAAAAAAGAGTTTTTGCTGTGGTGTTGTTTGTTTCATAGAAACCAAAAAGGTTTTCCTCCACTGACAGATTTTCTGTGACAATGCGGAAGCAAAAGGAGACCTATTCCTTTACAGAGATATCTGTGGTCTCATCCATAATTACCGTATAGTACACAGATCTTCCAATATCTCTCACTAATGAACGGAGAACATGGTGAGACATGATTGAAAGCATCTCATTTACAGCACGATGAAAAATCCATTTGAAGGTTGTACGATCAACCCATGACTTCAGCTCGGGTACGTCCTTTGAATGCAACAGTGAGAGTTGTCACAGGTTTGATTTCTTCTTATAATGGCCGCGTATTGTGTTATCCTTGGGAGGCCAGGCACTGCAGAGATTCCAAAATGGTCAATAGTGCCCTTTGAGCTTCCTGCCTTTGCTTCTGTACACCTTGAGAAAAACAGGTATATATATTTACACCAGCTTTAGCATCAGTTATGGCTTGAAAAGCAGACAAGTGCAAATTGGATTTTTCATGCACGCTAAATCTCTCTAGTGCTTTTTTCCAGTTACAGAAGCCACACTCAACAAAAGCATCATACGCATCTGTCCCTTGTGTTTGGAAGAGCAGCATGCATTTCCTTTGCAGAGCAACACACGATGCAAAACACTTTGTCTAGTTCCACATTATAGGACAACCATGCATATGTTTTTGTCCAAGTTGTTTGATACTGGCGTCCCAGTGTCCTTTTAAGAGCAGGAGGAGCTCCAATCATTGTGTTGTCTCCCTCTTCAGTCACATTTCCAGTCAAATCTGAAGGCCTAGCACTATTACTAGTACTGGCACAACCATCATCATCTTCTGGATGGCTACGTTTCTGCTTCCTTATTACAAATCTGTACATGGCAAAGTGTGGACTAAGGAAATGGGGGAGGGGGGACAACAAAGTAGACCTGCAAAATGATAAACTAGAAGTCTGGTGAAGCTGATTGTGTCTTGAATTTGAATCTTACAATTTCTGTGCTAGTGAATGACTCGTGCCTCAAACATATGGATGAGCGCAAAGTGATGCACATGGAGAATAATAATCCAAAATATATGTACACAAGGGACTTTGATTGTGTGGGGTCACTAATAAATGGGGACAGAGACTGGAGAGGGGAAAAGCCCCTGTCTCTACCTCTGCTTGGAAAGAAGGACAGGGTAGAGCACATTAGAGGTCAATCTGTGTCTGATCCTTCTTAGCAAAATTCTGGTGGACCCCGCTCTCTCTCTTCCGCTGCGATTCCCCTGATTCATGAGTAGGTCACATTGCTGCTGCCCCTGGGTGTGTGCACGTGTCACTGCCCCAGCACACATGGCAAAGCAAAACTGGCAAGGCACCCCCTCCCCAAAACATAAAAACGATCCTCTTGGACCTGTCAGCGACCTTTGATACTGTTGACCACTAGGAATGGGTAGACAGAATGCCGTTCGGATGTTTGGATGTTCACTCGTTCGGTTCGAAACCCAAGTTCGGGATCGACTGTTCAGTTCGGTGGAGTTCAGTTTGGCCAAACATCCGAAAATAGCGCTATCGATACCGAAACCGGTATCAGTATTTTTGGCCCCGAAACCACCCCTGGTGTCCACCTCTGGTGTCCACACCTGGTGCCAGGGAGTCTGCTCCTCAGCTGCCTCCCCCTTCCAGTCACGTTTTTCCAGACCAAAGTCACATTTTACCTGCCCCCAAACTCATCCAAACTCATCCAAACTTTTCAGAACTGTTCAGAAGTTTGAGCGTTCGGTTCAGAAGTTCAGTTCAGTCATCTGAAGAGGCCGAGTTCGGGCCAAACTCTGAACTTCTGAACCGCGTTCGCACATCCCTATTGACATTGGCGATGTGACTGCAGAACCTGGCAAACTTTCATTGAAGCACATTTGAACGGTTTTGCTCATTCCTGCCAGGGAGATCCTAGCTGATGATGATGGGTGCTTTCTTGTTGGGACCTCCCCTGTAGATGGGACATCCACAAGATGTCATCTTCATATATATATGAATGAGTCAGGTACTATCAGTTTTCTGATGACACCCAGCTTTGTGTCTCCTTTTCATTGGACCATGGTCTGACCTAGCAGTCTCAATCTTTACAGCATGTCTGGCTGTAGCAGGGGAGTAGATGTAGGCAGGTCAGTAGAAACTGAACCCAGACAAGACTGGGGTAATGATGGTTGGAGAGCCCTGGGACTTGTGGCAGTGGGGATTTCTAATATTCCAGTTCCTGAACTCATCATTGCACCTGGATTTTCAGGTTGAAGCAGTGGCTAGGAGTGCCTTTCATCATCTCCATCTGGTAAGTTGAGGTGTGCACCAGGGGCCCATGTCGTTTTTGTTTTCATTTTTTTGTATTTGTTTCCATTTTCCATTGTGTTTTCCACTGGTTTCAATGGAAAACACATTTTCAGCTGTAACGTTTTTGTTTTTCAATAAATTTGGCTGGAACTTGAAGATATTGTACCTTCAATGGGTGGCATTAAGTGTATCAATGTCCAAAAAGATTGAATAAAAGAATCAAATGTTATAAGCAGATGAATGATATTATTTTGCAAAAAGCTTCATATACATTCTTAGCTCTAACAACTTTGCCTCACATTTATTGTAGATGAAACATGGAAAGTGTATACCCCTTCCCATATTTACTATCTCTGCCAACGTTAAGAAGGATTGGATAAAGGGGGCTAGTGGCCATTAAATTATAATTAAATTATAAATGTATGTCTGACTGTAACATCTTTGTAGTCCAACCAGTGTACATTAAATTTGGTAGGGCTGTATAACACACTTTCATGATCATCTCTGCCAAATATCAGAATATCAGAAAGATTTGATAACGGGTCCCGATTTTATATGCATGCACATCATATGCAGAGAAGGAGCCTATGCCAGGGATTCTCTTACGTGTCACTGTGGTATAAGATCAGTTTGTGATGCCAATTGACCAGCAGAAATGTTAACCAAATATCCTCATGCTGTGCTGTGACCATCCCAACATATCTCCCTCACTTGTTACTGGGAAGTCAGAAGCATCTGTTTAGGAAAGCGCCAATAGAGATTCTCTCATGTCGTTTGTCACAGTGCTGCAGGATGTGATTGTGATGATAATTGGCCAGCCTAGATATGTAAACTATGTTTCCTGATTTCTGGGATGCTCTGCCCAAAGTCCAAGTTATGTACCTTCTATGCCTGTCTGATGGTTGCCCCCTATTCCCGCCTCAAAGCCACTACCGATTGGTCCTGTAAAGCTGGAAGCATGCAGTAATTGGCCAGTGAATGTGTCTTTTGGGTTGCTCCACAGCCTCCTACAGCCTCCCTTCCCCTGCCATTCCAGGTGCCTGCCTCTGACTGGCACTGCATGTGCTGCTATTTATCTGAATAATGGTCTTCAAGGGGACTGCTTCAATTGCTTATAAAATTGGGTCCCTTTATCAAATTGCCCTGTAGTTTGGCAGAGATGACAGGGAACACACGTGATACATTCCTGCCAAATGTCTTGTAAAGAGGATGGAATATTAAAATGTTACAGCTGGAAATGTATTTTCAAGTCAATGTCTTATATCATCAGGAACCTTTATCCAATCTTTCTGAAAATTGGCAGGATAGTTAAGCTTGCGGAGGGACATAATATTCACAGTGTTCATGCAAATCAGATAGAAGATAAAGAAGTTGTAGCCATGAATGTGTATTGAGCTTTTCTTAAAATCACAACATTCAATTGCTCCTAAGGTCGGTTCCCGTTATCTAATCTTTCCAAAAACTGGTATACTTAGTGCACTCCATTGGGGGTACAATCTATCTACCCAAGTTCCATGAGAATTGAATAAGAATAAAAAGGTTATAGCTGGTAATAAGTTTTTCAGTTTTTTTCCCTTTATTCCAAAAACAAAGTCGTTGTTATTTTATTTTCATTATTATTGTATGTTGTTTTCATTTTTGCAATAACAATAATGAAAATGACAATGTTAATGATCACTATTGTAATAACAAAAATGAGATGCATGCCCCTGCTGGTGAGAAGGCTGCAGCCCTTTCTTGTGGGCTCAGTTCTAACAACCATCATTCATTGATTTATAACCTTGAGGCTTGACTACTGCAATGAATTTTACATGGAGCTACTCTTGACAAGTGTTCAAAGGTTGCACTTGCTGCAGAATGCATTGGTTCCTCTCCTGACAGGAATGTACTATCAGGAGCTCATTACACCAGTGCTCCAGGGTCTGCTTTTCTTTTTTATTGTGCTATGTGGGTAACTGTTTTCAAATTATTGTTGCCCTCCGTGGGGCTGTTTTTGTGGGATGTTCAGGATATATATTTGAATTAATTAATTAATGGAGTGGGCCTTGGCTCAGGTGTTAGAGCACATGCTATTCATGTAAAAGGCCCCAAGTTCAATCCCCAGCATCTGTGATTCAGGATCTCTGGAAGCACGAAGCCTCTGCCAGGAATCCTGGAGGGTTTCAGGTAGCACACCTGGGTGAGGCATCTGCTGGAGACCCTGGAGAGCTGAATTTGAGACCTTGCTGTCATTGGATGTTTATGGCAATACTGGGCTAAGATGGACCATTGGTCTGACTCAGTTAGGTAGGTCCTTATGAATGAATGAATGAATGAATGAATGCTATTAGCACTCCTATCTTTCTCCCCAAGACTATACAACTAACAAAAGACAATATGTATGAAGCATCTACACTTCAGAGCATGAATTACAAGAACTCTTTGATGATGTCATCTGTAGGGACTTTTCTAGCAAACTCTGGGTCTGAAAATATGAGCCTTTCCAGCTTGAACTAAATAAACAGGATGGAGTAGTCCATTTGACTGGAATGAATCTGAGGATTGTGGCCTAAACCTTCAATTCACTCCAGCACTAGAGCTGAGTGTACCTTCAAAATGGGTATACCTGTGGAATTTCGGGTACCTGAATAGACCTGAGTCTGACATCTTTGGGTACCAATTGGTACACGATGTCCCAGAACGTCGACTTATGGTCCTGGAAGGTTGACTTCCAGCACTAACATTTTGACTTTTTTTGTCAATTTACCAACTTTTGACAACTATTTATCATTTTTCTGTCCTTGAAAATAAACTTCTGGTCCCAGAAAACTGAATTCCAGTCTTCATCTTTTTGATTTTTGTCCCAATTTTTTGTTTTGTATCAGTAATTGAAAAATCGGAAAATCAGTAACTGTAATCAGTAAAAATGACTGGTTTTTGGGGTATCCAGGTACCCAGTCCTAAAATGGTATACCGAGGTACCTAAAATGCAATTATTATCAGTTGGAACCAGAGGCTCATTTAGACATGGTTTAAACAGCACTTACAAGTACAAGTGAGAAGTTGAAGAATGCGCACACAGCTGATGTCTTAAAAGGTGCTGCACGCATGATTGAACTTGTCAGAACATGGACAGGTGTGCTCTACCGACCTGAAAAAAACCAGGTCTGTGGAGCATTTCTGTCAGTGCACCGGCAAGCTCAAACATGCGGGTGGTGTCTTTTCAGATGTCATTTCTGTGCACATTCTTCAGCTTCATGTCTGAATGAGGTCTAATTTAAGTACCCATTTCAGTCCTACCCAAACCACTTTCTCACTGGAAAAAAGTGCAACATTTGCCTCCAGGAATGGGAGACAAATGCTGCACCTGTGTAATCCGGTGGGAAAGCGAAGTCATGCCATTTTTCCTCCAATCATGTGGAGGTTACAGAGCATGAATTTCCATTTCTGTAACATCCACATGATCAGAGGCAAAGCCCCATGGCTTTGCTTTTCCACTGGTGTAAACATGCGTAGCATTTGCCTCCTGGAGTTTTTCCTGGAGGCAAATGTTGCGAGTTTTTCCCAGTGAGAATTCTGTCCCAGTACTAGATTGCCAAACTCGGAATGTGCGAACACGATTTGGAAGTTCAGAGTTCGGACCAAACTCAAATAGTTTGGTCGACCGAACTGAACTTTCAAACCGAACTCGAATTCCACGAACTGTTCAGCCGAATCCAAACCAGTTCAGAAGGTAAAAAAAACCTGGTTTTGAATGTACAAACTCAGTTTGGAAGTTCGGAATTCATCTGAACTCCAATAGTTCTGTTGACCAAACCAAACTTTCAAAGCGAACTCGTTTTTCGAACCGAATTGAATTTCCGAACTCGGTTCTGTTCGCACATCCCTATGCCAAACTCAATCTCTTTGACCATGCTTTCATACCTCCGGCTGCCCGGAGGTCCGAAAGCGTGGCGGGATTGGGCCCCAAGTGTGGTCATGGCATGGTGGCCACGATCCAGAATTGGTGGAAAGTAACATCTGTTACCTTCCACTGACTGGATTGTGGCCCAGACCATTATGCAGGATCAGGTGCAGCGGCTGGATTGGCTGCTACGCTCGCCCGTCTCCTGGAGGGCGGGCGGCTGCACGTCGCACCGTGCAGCCCCTTCCTCACCCCAATCCCCATTGGGAATCAGAACTAGGGCTGTAGTGGAATGTTGCAGCAGTAGCTATTTCCGCTGGAAACAGCATTTCTGCAATTAGTAGTACGGCGTGGCAGAGGCTTTCATTCCGCTAGTTTCATTCCGCTAATTCCGCAGTTCCGCTAATTTCATTCCGCTACTTCCATAGGCTTCAAAAAATAGCGGAAACATGACATTTTCGCTACTTCCGCCATTCTGCCAGTGCCACAAAATAGCGGAACAGCGGTTTCCTCACAGTTTCCACAATTTTTCCGCAATTCCGCAATTTGCAGAATGCTGGCGGAATTAGCAGAATGTCCACAGAAAAGCTGCGGTGTGGCGTGGGCAATTCTGAAATGGCGGAATGGAATCACGGCACGGTAACAGCTGATGCCGCATCAGCCCTAATCAGGAATGATTCCTCACCTGGATCCAAAACGGATTCCAGTGCGGGGCGATTTCACGTCTGAAATCACCCTCAGTTGCAGATCTATAAAGGTTGCTCTGGTAATGCTGGAACTCTGAGAAGTCTTGTGGACATTTTCTCTGGGAAATTATTTTCTAGGATGCAGCTATGGACAAGGGGTGGGGGAAGATTTCTCCTCATACTCCCTCCAGGGAGTTCTCTATTATGATGAATTAACAAAAAGTAGTCCCAAACTGCTGTAACACAGTTTGAACCTCACTTTAATTAAGTAAGGCTGGTAATGTCATTTACTCTTTAAAGTGAGGGATAAAGTATCTGATGTGTCTACTTAATTTTCATCTAATACTAATTTTATTATTTTAAAAACATATTTATATTTTGTTTCTTATACTAAAAGCTAGGAGCCATGCAGTGTGCACAGGTGCATACATACAGTAACCCTAATGCTTAATTTATTTGCTTTAATTTAACTTTAATTAAAGTCATTTCTTTTAAATTAAAGCATGTTAATGAAGGTGGTCTGTTACCATTGAAAGAAAAGACCTTACTTCATCGTTGGCTAAGTGTGATGTGATGTTATAGTCTGTTGTTGCAACTCCCTCAGCAATAAACTCTCAGCCATTCCTCTGGTGAAGGGTTGATTCAGTCTCCAAATATAAACATTCCTGGCATTGTCCTAGCAAACACTGCCAACGGTACCAAATGATATGTTAGTTTTATTTTGTAGTTTCCCTGCTCCCTTGGGAACTTGGATGTCTCCAATGCTTTTCATTTATGTTCTGACTAAAATTAAATCCTTTCAAAAGGAGGAAAGCTGTTTTGATAAATCCACTTGGTTACTTTGTGCTGTTTCCTCTTTTAACTCATTTTTGACCAATTTCCAAGCTGGTGAGCTTTTAATCCTATAAGACTGTTACAATGAACTGAATCTTGTGTTGTGTAAGGAGTTGAAAAGACAGCCCATTCTGTGATTAACCTCCTGCCATCCCAGTTTGAGGTAAAATCTTTAAAGGTAGGAAAGAAAAGTGCTTATTCTGGTGGAAAAGAGAAAATAATGAAGGACTTTAGTGAGGAAAAGGGGAAAGTACGAAAACAATTGTTTTATTAAATTTGAAGAATTTTGCCTTTTTCTTTTCAGAAATTTTCAAGATGAGAGTTTGACTTTTATGTATTTCTTAATGGAAAGTTTTAAATGGTTTATTGCAGATGACATAAAGCAGGTAAACTAGGTGGTGGTTACTTTGGTGTGACTCCTTGTCATTTGTTACTTTTAGACTGACCCAAAATCACATGGCAGTATTTATGCTCCCTGACAGGACCATTCCCAAATCCACAAATAGCATTAAAAAGGATGAATCAGTGCAATAGCATTCATGAACTTTGATGTACCACACTATTACACTAAGGCTGAAACTTGCTACTCAATTTTACTAGGTTTTAGCTGAGATTTATGCTATTCTCCTAAGTTTACCGAATACTGAGAGAGTTGATTATCAACCAGGCCCTCGACCAAGGCTTGGGGTGTTTTTGGAACTTGAAAGGAGGAGAGAGAGGGATGGGGAAGGCAGCCTCCAGTGACTACCAGCCCAACGCCAGTTGCCAGCTCAGCCCTGGCCCCAGCCCATGGGGGGGAATGGGGGGAGGGGTAGGGAGTGCAGGGAGCACTTGCCCTGGGTGAGAGACAGGTCAGTGCTCCCAGCAAGGAAAACCACATGGTGGCAGCATGTGTTGGGGGGCGGGGAGGGGGAATGGGGGGGTGATTGGTGAAAGCACCGGGTGGGAGTGGGGGAGATACGGGAAATTTTTGTCGCTGCTGTTTGTTACATGAATTGTTATTTAGAATATGAGGGGATTATTTTGTGAGACAGATGATGTACATTAGTTATGTTAAGAGGTAGGGTATATGGAAGGGACTTCTCCTCCTGGTGAGAGCAGGAGGGGGATGAGTGGAGCTCCCCCCCCCCGGTGGCAGCAGGGTGGGGGATGGGAGTGGGGATGGAAGGTTATAATGTTGAGTAGGGTGGGTAATAGAGGGTGTACATCAGACTGTCATATGTTAGATATAATGAACTATGGGGTTTATATGATTATTTTGGAGTGTATTCTTGGGTCCTCTGCAGATTGTGCTGGCCCTGTTAATCATATGTTTTTGTATATGTTTCATTTGTTGTTAGCTGCCTCAAGCCACGTTAGTGGGAGAGTGCGGGATACAAATTAAAAATGAAATGAAATGAAAAAATCTCCCACTTACCTTCTCCAGGCACTGGGATTGCTTTCAGAAGGAGGGTGGATGCACTGAGCTTATGAGTCCATTTCCCCTTTCTTCCATGGCATTAGGGGTGTGCAGAAGGGACCTCATTCAGTTTCATTTCCTCTTTCATTTTCATCTTTAAAAGTTTATTTGTTTTCATTTCCCCTTTCATTTTCAAAAATTCATTCATTTTCATTTTTTCCCCTTCATTTAATACTCATTTGTTTTGGTTTTACATTAGTTTCTTATTGAAATCAATGGCAATCACTTGGCAGGACTTCCATGTCTTTAAATAGCAGTTTTACGGTCATTCCATGACACTTTCCCTTCCCAAACTTGCACAGACTGCCCCAGGGGGGCAGAAATATCAGACACAGACTGGTACAATGCAGCAGTTGGGCAGAGGACAAAGTTCACACTTACAGGCAGCGGGTGCCAGGCAATGAAGCCGCAGGCACTAGCATTAGGAGGAGACAGTGGTGCCCAAGTCTGACAAGGCTTCAAGTGGCACAGGATGACACCAGTAGGGATGGCTGAATGCGGTTCGGAAGTTCGGACCGAACTCGACCTGTTCGGTTCAACTGAACCGAACTTCTGAACCAAACTCGATTTTCGAACTGAATTTCTAAATTCAGCTCTGTTCATCCATCCCTAAAAGATAATATTCAATTTAGTTCAATGGGGTTTGAATTTCTGAACGTTATTTGGAAGTTCGGAGTTCAGACCGAACTCAAATATTTCGGTCGACCAAACCGAACTTCCAAACCGAACTGAATTTCCGAACCAAACCAAACTAAATTTCCGAACTCAGTTCTGTTCGCTCATCCCTAGACACCAGGAGGCAGAATATCAGACAGAGACTGATAGGCAGCAGGCAGGCACTGAGGAGAAGCAGTAGGGGCTGGAAAGGAGACATTCTGTCTAAAGTATGTTAGACTTCTGCTTGCAGAGAATGCCCAATGGGGGAAAAGATATGAGAGAGAGAGAGAGAGGGAAAAGGAGAGAGAGAGAGAGAATTGTCACACAGGTTTGAAGAAGTAGTGGCAGAAGGGCAGAGGAGCAGCAGGCAATTACTTCAGCATAGGCAGGCACTCCAAAAAGTGTCAGGGCGTCAACTTGCAGAGATCATCGCAGGGGGGGAGGAGATATGTGAGAAACACACATTTCAGCAGCAGCAGCAACAGCAAGAGGTGGGCAAAAGCGTAGCAGGCGTGTGCAGAAGGAACGTTATTTGTTTTCATTTCCCCTTTCATTTTTGTTTTTAAAGGTTAATTAGTGGCTGGTAGCCACTGGGGGAGGGGGGCACTCTCCCCCCTCCCTCTTTCCCCCACTTCCACGGAAGGTACCCTCAAACAAGTATTCTCCAGATGCTGACAGAATGGCCACTCAGAGTGCCTGCCTATGCTGAAGTCACTAGGGATGGGCGAATGCGGTTCAGATGTTCGGAGTTCGGACTAAACTCGGTGTGTTCGGACATCCGAACCAAATGTCCGAACCGAACTCTCGAATGACCGAACAGTTTGGTCATGTTTGAACTTGTTCGGAGGCAGGAAAAATATCTTCCCAGGACCGAAAAAATAGGTTTCAGTTTCCATTTCGCTATTTTTGAATGTTCGGCCAAACCGAACTCGGCTGAACCGAAACATCGAACCCAAACTCGGGTTTCGAACTGAATGACCAAACATCCGAACCGCGTTCTGTTCCCCCATTCCTAGAAGTCACTGCCTGCTGCTCCTCTTCCCTTCTGCCACAGCTGCTGCAAATCTGTGTGATGATATTCTCTCTCTCTCTCTCTCTGTCTCTCTCTCTCTCTCTCTCTGTCTCTGTCTCTCTCTCTCTCTCTCATAATGTCTCCCCCAATGGGCATTCACCAGACACTGATTGAATGACCACTCACCTCTGTTTCTCAGGATGGCAAAATTATTCACGGGTAAGAAATTTGCTACTCGTTTCAGCCCTAATTTAAATTGATATCCAAGGTTAATACTTAATGTCAGGCATAATTATGATTCATAATTATAATTCATCTCATCCCTTAATGAGATGAATAAGGAATGATGCACTTTCAGTTGATGTAACGCCAGCTGATGTAATGCCATAATTGACTTTGGCACCAAGATCCCCAGGTCCCATTGCAAAAACACGTGTCTGGAGTGGGAAGGTGCCTTGTAGGGGCAAGATGAAGTATGATGTTGGTCCATCAATTATCAGATGGTTTCCCCTGGGAATAATGCCACTGCCAACTCATTTCAGCTGTAGCCATTTGTGGGCTTTTCTATCTTATTGGTTCCTCATATGTTCTGCTACAACCCACCATCTCTCTCAACAGTCAGGAAGCAGCCAATAAGTTCACAGAACTTAGCTCCATTGTTCAAAGGTTTGTACATAGGTAACGATGGATAGAAAGAAATACAGCCAATAAGGTTCCATAGCTGTAGTTGAATGTTTCCTGAGTTATGTGACGAGTGAAGAGTGTGTTGAGTTGTAGTAGGTTGTGTATAAGGTAGCAGGGAGGGAGAAAAGGAGTTGTTGGCTAAGCAGGTTATTTGCAGTGATGGTGGAAACCTAAAATGTATTTCTATTCTTATTGCAGCTTGGACTGAAGAGTTGTGGGCTCTGTGGCAACCTTAATTAGATAAGGTTCATTTTTTTCTTTTTTAGTGAATTTTTTTTTTTTTTTTTTTTTCTCTGCTTTTCCACATACATTCATTTATTTCTGGCAATGGCTTTTGTTGTGCCATTATTCATATTACAATGAAGGCTTTTTAACCTGTAATTTGTAAATTCACCTTTTCCCCTCATTTTTTTCTAGTTTACAAAAAGGGGCACTTTGAGGGAAAACTGGAATTTAAGACGCAATTTGAATTAATGGTTCATGAAAAATTACCTGAACTGATGTTAAAGTGGGACTTACTATTTATGTGAGTTGTATAACCTAGTGCAAAGATTCTGCAACAGAATTGGATTAACAATTTGAACCAGGATAAAACACAGCTCACAGTTCCCTAGCTGCCAGGGTTTTAAAAGAATAAAAGTGAAATAAGTAGCTATGACTTGAAATACACACCGGGAGCAAAGCACTTTTCAGACTGCATATTAAGAAAACATATAAAACCAACAACAAATGTGACAAGACAGTATACAATAGATTATTTTCTAAACTCTCAAGCCAATGTTGGGTTAAACAAGTTGAGGGTGGTGGAATTGTATAAGCAAAGGACAGAACAAGGACAGTCCAGTTTTCAGAAAATATAGCAGCTGGAGAGAGGGGTCATCACCACTGTCAGAAGAGAGCAGTATTCTAATTTACTGATCTATCCAGCTGGTTGACTGTCAACAGAGCATTACGTACAGAGCTTTATGAGCTATGATTATTTAACCTGTAAAACAAACTCTGGTGTATCTTTGAATTGTTTAAACAGTACCAGTCACTTTGATGTCCCATACCATTTACAGTGATATCCCAAGTTATTAGTTAATGCCAGACATATAAGTAATTCATCAATATTCAAACCAAGGAGACTCAGTGTGTCCAAATTATAGGTGGGTTCACTCTCTCTGGGTCTAAAATATAACACTTTAAGATTATATTTTTTTCCACAGTGCCATACACCATGGTGATTGGTGAACTCACTAGGGTAAATTAACAGAGTTTTAAAAAATAATTCTCTGACAATCATTCCCCGCTCCCCACCCCCAGGCATAGTGTCCTTGTCAAATTATTGATTTGGTTTCAACTCAGTAGTAATATGTGATAAAAGTCTGGCAGTGCAAGTTCCCTTGTAAAAACACTCCTCCATATTTTTTCATTGTCTTATTGGCAAGTCTTATGTCATCTACTCTAAATCTCTGTCGGGCCTGAGATACTGATGATTTAATGGGGAATGGGGGGTAATGATGAATGAAGATAATCTAACATTCAATTTATGGAAGTTAAATAATTTCATAAACTTTTGCCATCATTTGATCCAAACATCAATGATACCCATATGCACGATATTCTTATTAAGTGGAAATAAATATCTAGTTACTCTACTTGATTCTGGTTTCAGTATAAATCACTGGAAAAAACAAACCTATGTTATCAGAGTCTGAATTCTGACCTCAGTCACATTTTAGCCATATCTAAGGAAAAATAATTTCGGTATTCTCTCCCCAGGGAAAGCTATTAATTAGGATAATATATGGAAAAGAAAGGAAAATAAATTAAATAGCAAAAAGACCTTTTCAAAAATTCCACTTCAAGCCTTCTCCAACTGTGTGCTTAGTGGTGCTTCAAAGAAGAAATATTTCCAGCTGTGACCTAGGCTTGATTTATTGGACAGATTAAATTATTATTTAAAAGGTTTAAGATTTCATTTGCACAATATACAAGACTTTATATTTATTGGGATATGGTCAATTAGAAAGTATATAGGATGTTTAAAGATGGATAGCAGCCCTGGTTCTGCCCACTTCGCCTACAGTTTGACCTGTTTGTCTAAAGACATCCCACCAGATGTGCAATCAGAGCAGACTGCGACTGCTCCTGGGCAGCTCCACCAGTGGCATTCCGGAACATCCCAGAGTGCCACCAGAAGAACAGACTGACCAAACCAGGTGCACTGACCTGAAATGGAGCAGCTGTCCTTCTGATGTGCCGACCCACACTGCTGCTCAAGCTGGCCGTTGCCCCGGGGAACACTCTTGAATTGCAGGCACCACCCTAAAGCACTGGGCCATTTCCCACAACTCTATGGTGTGAGTGGGGGAGGGGTTCCATGCACGTAGACCATGGGATGGGGAAACCACAGGGTCCATCTGGACCTGACCCAGTGTGGTTGGATGTGGGTGGACATGGGGGTGCACCCCAAGAGCAGCTCCAGGGCAGGCTGCCTCTGTGTCCATCTGAAAACACCCATTATGAAACAACAGCCCTTTTCAAAAGGACGCCTTCCCCCACCCGTGTATGTGGCTAGACCTTTGTGAATGTTTATGACCCAAAACTAATTTGATCATCAGGAGTCAAAACACAATCAGGGGTCAAGCTCTGCCAAAATAAGCCCCGAAAAGAGCCAGGCACTATTTAATAGGAAGAGGCTAAGATTCCAATTTGGTTATGGCTGGCTCTTTGTAAAGATGCAAGGTATTCGTTGACAACATGGAACAAAGCTATAATGGCTATTTTTATTAATAAATTATCGACTCACTATGTATGTAGTATTGGCACTTTCATGTTCATGTATGGTGATATGTTTTATTGTTTTTTGCCTATGGCCGTAAATAAATTACTTTTTCTTTACACTCACAGATGACAGGGCTGGATTTTGAACCCTATCATCAGTGAGTGGAATCACCATGAGAATCACCTGCTGACATTTTTACCCCCTGCGCCCACGACCGGAGCTTTATGTGAGTTTCCCTGCCATGATTTTGCTTCATATAAGTCCCACCCCCTCTTCCCGTAGCATGGGCAAACAGCCATAAAAGTGAGCAGTGGGTGTCTGAGGCATGAGTGAAGGCAGGCTGCTTCCTGACATTGGGGTGGGGTGGCGGGCTTTTCACTGGCTTCCTCACTCACCCTCCTCCTCAGAACACTCCTAAGGAGTTGGTCTGAGGAGGCTGCTACGCATGAACATGGGTTTTCTCACTAGGGCTGAAGGGACAGCATTGTTTGCCATTTTGGTACTTTTGCCACTGATCCAACAGCATTTGCTGTCAGCCTGCAACGATTTCTGACATTTGTGACAGTTTATGATGTATCGTCATTTCTGACAATGTGTCTCTGACATTTGCACTTTCCTTTACTTCCTATTTTACTTTACTTCCTCCCAGTCAGGTGTGTCACCCTGCCACAGTGTGATTCAGAATGGAAGTACATGTGGGTGTGTAAACTGAAGTTGTGTGTATGTGAGGGCATGGGAGTTGAGTGCATGTGTGTGAGAGGGAGCAGGCTGGGTGCATGTATTTTCATTGCTGAAATATATATGTATGTATATTCAGGTCCTTTTTATTGCAAAATCATGAATGACTTACTAAGGTCAATTTATCTTGTGAGTTCGTTCTCAACCAACAAAACAACAAGGATGACTACTTCACTGTCCAGGAGATTTTAGGTCTCAGTCCTTTTAGGAAATTTGGAAGGCCAGCTCAACGTTGCTTCTCCTCTAATCAGATAAACCTTGGAAGGTTTGGCTGCTGCATAGATACCATGGTGCAAATATACTCACTGAGTTAATCTTCTATAAATAACTCAAACACCCACAACCTTGCCTAATTTTTTTCTCGTGGTGATGAGCTTGTGGGCCTGTTGAATCACTGAGCTTTTCTTGAGTGTAATCATTTCACCCCACCTTTACTTGAGTCCTGTTTCTTTCTCTGCCTTACTCATCCTCCATTTCATTTCAAGTGTTGGCTGGAAACACATTTTCTCCCTTGGCTATTTCTGCTATTACTTAACATGAAAAAATAAATCTGTATTGTATAGATGGTCTGTAGTAGCTTTATTCTCAGTCCATGGGAAATTTATAATAGTAACAGTTTTCTTTTCTCACTAGTAATTGCTTCCTGAGAGAATACATCCATTATTCAGATTATCTAGTAGGGTGTGCAGAAGGTACATAATTTGTTTTCATTTTCATTTACAAATGCCCTTTGTTCTCAGAGGTTTTCATAAAGGACTCTACCATATTAATTTTTTTCCCCATTTTATTTTATTAAAAATATATTTTTAAAAAAAAAAACACTGTGCATGTGCAAAATGACCATCAGGACCATTCCACACATACAAGGCCCTTCTCTGAAATGGTACCAGCAGTGATTTGTATTTATTATTATTATTATTATTATTATTATTATTATTATTATTTAAAAATATAAATAAACATAAAATCAAATGAATGTCATTTGCTTAGTCGTTCATTACCTTAATTACAAAAACAAATGGGGCTCCATTCATTTTTGTAATTAATTAAAATGATATGAATCACCCATGCCTATTATCTAGTTTGCAATATAGTACAGATTCTTCATCTTACAGTCATTTGGAATATGTAACTCACACTGAAGTTGGTATGCAGAAAAAGTACAGGTTCAGGAACAGGTTTTCTTATCACCATTATGCACTGAGGAAATATTTACTTTCTAGTGCACGGTGAAGAGCAAAAACTTTAAATGTTTGAATAAGCATCAGAGCTTTAGAGCAAAGCTCCTTTCCTTTGTGACCCCATTTTGAGAATTAAATATAATCCTGTGACCACAGACCAATGCAAAAACTAGGGATGTAGCTAAGTTGGAATGAGCCCAGGTGCAAGAAATGGTGTCTCCCCCCTTCTCCCCTGTCTCACCCCTCTCTTCCTTCCTCCTCCCAGCTTCCTTATTGCAGAAAATTGTCGACTTCCATGGTAAGTCCAGTGTGACACCATGATGCCTGTTCCTCCCGCTGCTTGCTGCACCTGAGCCCTATAGGCTGAGGCTGTGCTGCCTGCCTTGTGCAGCGATCGATGCTTATTTGGTCCTGTGCTGCCTGCCATCTGGGTCCCACATGTGCTGCGCACTGCAGGTGCTTCTGAACAATTCAGTATACGCCAAACTGCACCACAACAGAACAGGATTTGTGCCCCCGCCCACCAACTTGGTGCCCAGGACAAATGTCCCTCCTGTTCCTATGATAATTACACCCCTGATATATCAAATACCAGATATATCAAACTTTATCAAATGCTAATCAGGATCATGACCCCATCTACAGATCATGCAATGCACTTGGGGATACAATCCACACAGCTTAAAGTCTCCTGGCTATCTGAAGCCACTTGATTCTATCTCATTCAGCGAAGAAGTTATAGATCTTGCTCCAACCCACTAAAGTGAAATGAATAGTGAATTTTATATTTGTGAGTAATAGCCACATTTTTGCACCGCTCTCTGAATATCTGCACTGCTATCCATCCCAAAACAGACATCTGGACGAATAACTAATTTAAGTACATTAAGAACATAAGTAGTGCCATACTGGGTCAGACCAATGGTCCATCAAGCCCAGCACCTGTCTCTGACAGTGGCCAGACTTGTTCACTTGGAAGAGGAAACCAATGGGTCACAATGGGTGATTCGTTCCCTGTTGTTCACTCCCAGCTCCCAAGAGTAAGAGGTTACATTCCCCAAAACCTACCCGGCTAATAGATGCTAATGGGCCTATCCTCCAGAAACTTGTTCAGTCCTTTTTTTGAACTCAGCTATACAACTGGCCTTGACCACATCTTCTGGCAACAAATTCCACAACTTGTGTGCTGAGTGAAAAAATACTTACTTTTATTTGTTTTTATATCTGCTACATGTTAGTTTCATTGTGTGATTCTACACCACTCATGATTTTATAAACTGCTATCACTCAGTCCTCTCTCCTTCAAACTGAAGAGCCCTAACCTATTTAGCCTCTCTTTATAGGGGATCTGTTCCATGTCCATAATCATTTTTGTTGCCATTCTCTCTGCCTTTTCTATTTCTACTATATCTTTTCTGAGATGGTGCAACAGGAACTGCACACAATATTCAAGGTACATCTGTACGATAGATTTATATAAAGGCATTATGATATTTTCAGCTTTATTCTCTATCTCCTTATTAGGGCTGTAGCGGAAAGTCGCAGTGGTAGCTATTTCCGCCAGAAACAGCGTTTCCGCAATTAGTGGTATGGCATTGCAGAGGCTTTCATTCATTTCACTACTTCTGCAGTTCCACTAATTTCATTCCGCTACTTCCACAGGCTTCACAAATAGCGGAAACATGCCATTTTCGCTACTTCCGCCATTCCGCCAGCGCTATGAAATCGCAGAACAGTGGTTTTCAGACAGTTTCTGACAATTCTGCAATTTTTCCGATAGTTTCTGAATTTGCAGAATGCCTGCGGAATTAGCGGAATGTCGGCAGAAAAGCCGCAGTGTGGTGTGGGCAATTCCGAAATGGCAGAATGGAATTGCAGTGTGGTAAAAGATGCAGCCACTTCAGCCCTACTCCTTATGAGTCATTCCTAACATTCTATTTGCTTGTTTGACAGCTGTCACACACTGAGCTGAGGATTTCCATGTATTGTCCATGGTGGGGTCAATCCCATGCCCTGTGGCTCCTGCGTGCACATGCATGGGTGCAACCCGCGTACATGTCCATTGGGAATGCATTGTGCCTCGTGGGATCCACACAGGAGCCAGGCAGATTCCACATGGAGGGCTTTGGGATTGTGGCCAATGACTCCAAGATCCTTTTCCTGACTGTTAACTCCTAACTTAGAACCCAACATTCTGTACATATAGTTTAGATTATTTTTCTCTATGTGCATCACTTTGCACTTGTCCATATTAAATTCCATCTGCCATTTAGATGTCATCACCCAGTCTCGCAAGAGCATCCTGCAATTCTTTGCATTCTGCTCCTGTTTTAACTACCTTCAATAACTTTGTGTCATCGGCAAATTTGATCACTTCACTTTTTACTCCCTTTTCCAGATCATTAATGAATACATTAAACAACTCCAGTCCCAATACAGATCCATGAGACACTCCACTATTTACTTCTCTCTATTGTGAAAACTGACCATTTAGTCCTACTCCTTGTTTCCTATCCTTTAACCAGTGAACAATCCATAATACGATACTGCCCTCTATCCGATGACTCATTCCCCCAGCTAAGTGTTACTTGTTCCTCTTTGCCTTGTCCTTTCACCCCTGCTGCCTCCTTGCCCTCCCTGCTCATTGCTACTCCTTGCTCCACTGATGCTTGTTCTGTCAGCACAGTTCTGACCTGCACTATGACTAGACCATGCCTGTACCTCATCAGTTGATGCCTGTGCTAACTACCTCCCTGGTGACCTGCGCTATGACTTGACCACACTCATTGCTTACCCCCACCATGTCTGTGCTAACCGCCTGTCTGTTTTCGACTTGTGCTACGATTTGACCATGCCTTTGCCTGTGCCAACCAGTTGATGCCTGTGCTAACTGCCTGCCTGGTCCTGATATAAACTATGACTTTGGCCCTGCCAGCCACCAGCCCTTACAGAGAGGTCAATAGGGCTAATTTGGCAGATATGGTATTCACCTTGAATATTTGTTTCAGCTCTACAAACTACTATAAATTTGGGTCAGCCCATAGACCCTTTAGGGAAGAGTGGGATAAAAATGTAAATAAATAAATACAATAAATAAATAGAAATAACATAATCTAAAACCTACAGAAGTCAATGGAAAACTTTTCATAAGTTTAATAAAATAAATAATAAATAAATAAATAAAATAAAACTCCCATTGACTACAGCAGCATTTCTATTGTTTTTAGAAAAGTAATCCAACTTTGAGTTCCAAGATCATCTTTAGTCAAGAGTGTAACAATACAAAAATAGATCCAGAAGGATAAGCAACTAATTTGTTTTATGTAATATGGAGTGTATTATCCAAAGGGTGGGAAAATAATGTGGTTTCTGGAGGGTGACATTTGAGTTGTTTATGGCACCTTTTTATCTGGTTTTTGTGTTTCCATACTAATCAAATGCATATCTCTGTCACAAAACTTAGTAGTATTCAAGTTCTGGTATTTCTGTTTGCTTGCTAATATAGCTATGTATCAGATGCCTCATGAAAGCAAACACAGCATGAGATTAGCAGTCTCTGAAAAGTCTTGGGTTGTATTTGTTGGCCAGATGTTGTAAGAAGTTTAATCCAAAGCTTTTGCTAACAGGTACTGATGATTTCATATAAAACACTTACGCAAGCTTTCTTGCTGGCAGTTTCAAAGCTTTACTACCAAGTAAGGAGAAGTTCACAGACAGCACCTGGTTTTGCTCCATTACTGCAAAGAAGGGTTTTCCAGTAAAAGTATAAAAATAATTATCTCTATCCAGTAATTAATTCTTTTGCAGCCTAAGTCCTTTTTACACCAGACTTTGATTTTGTGGAACTTTATCATACTACACACGGGGTCCTTACTTTATTATATTAAAGGATTTTTCTTCTGAAAGAGTTGCCTTCTGGCCCAACTCTTTTTTTAGCATAAATATTTTCATTCTCCCACACAGATATTAGGAACACCTCATGTCTATACTTGAATTGATGAGTATTAGAACAGTGGTGCTGGCTGACAGATTTAACCCTTCATGAGTGACCAGTTACTAACAGTTTGAGAAGACTTTTCAGGGCTCTATAACTGTGAGGAGTGAAAGTTTATGGCTGCAGTTGTGGTCTGTTGCTTCAGGAGCAGGCCCAAAGTGTGACATCAGTTTGCCACTTGATTTCCTGGACCGGGGGTTAACCTGGAACTCAGGGAGTATATGGTCATGTGACTGGAGGAGGTGGGTCACCTAACAAGGCTGGAGCTTATAGAGGAGGAGCCAGAGGAGGGTAGCTTGGAGGCAGCAAGGTCTGGAGCTCCTGGGACATCTGGAGCTACCATGGTGGGGAGGTCAGGGGGTTCAGAAAGGCCCTGGAGGTCTTTAGTGGGTCAGGAATGTCTAGGGAGAGCAAGCTTCCTGGAAGCCCCTAGGCAAAAGTGGGGCAAACCCCTGGTGTCCAAGTGAGAAAGAGGCCAAGGGGAAGAGAGTTGCTAGCCCACCTGAACCTAGGGCACAGGGTACTAGCAGCTGGTAGCCTAGCTGGAAGGGGTGATGGTGGTATGGGCAGAATACAAGCGGGGGGAGTAGGGCTCAGGGTGTGTGGTCTGAGAGAAACCCAGTGATGGAGCTTCTGAACAACACCTGTATACCTCTGAGGGCTTGCCCAAAGGCATGGGCCCATACAGTAGGTGAGGATGGCCAATGGAGCAAGCAAGTCCAAGTGGGAAACAGGAAGCATGCCACCAGCCCAGTCACCAGGGGCCTTTGGAAGAAGTCTCAGTACCATACCATAACCCACGGGAGGGGAGTCAAAGACCAAGGCAAGTGGGCTCAAGAGAGAGCGGGGAAGGCTGGGGCTTAGGTGTAATGCCAGCAGGACAATGAGGCCTTTAGGATGAAATCAGAATAAGCCTATAACACCAGAAGTATACCCAAGTGAGTGGGGTCCTAGGGCTAGGAAGGATGAAGGACAATAGACCTAGAACCCCAAGCAAAAGAGAGAAACTAGGGTATGGAGGATATCCCAGCTCCATAAGACTGGACACTGGAGAATATTTGGACTGTTCTCCACCTCCCCCAAAAGGGAATCCATGCACTAAGAGCATGGGTAGAGGCTAGAGCTGCAACTGTGTACCTGAAGGTTCAAGCACCCCTGATTAATCTGGGGTTCCCAAATCAACCTGGTCCCGTTCGGACACTATCAATGCCTGAATGGTTGAATGCACACACACAAAAAAATGTCCCGAAGTCAGTCTCAGGAAAACAGAGCGGTCAAAGAGAGATTCTGAAGAGAAATTTTAGTCTTGATTGACGGAGGGCTAATGTGTTTTCCAGTAGATCCCCCACCCCCACCCCGGCTTACCCGAAGCTCCATTTCCCACAATTTTTGTCCATTCGTTTTTAATCTCCCAGCTTCTTTTATATACATGGCTCCTTAGAGGAACACAAACCCCATAGTTCAGGCTAGAGGTGACATTTCAAAAGCATGATGTTCAAGTGGGCTCAAAATTAGAGAAAATGAATTCACCCATCCCTACCCAACAGCAATTTTTTTCAGCACTCCATTATTCATTTCCCTCAATCTCAGATTGACTCCACACACAGGTATAGTGTTCTCTAATGTCAATAGAAGGTACAAGCCAGTCCATCTTCTGAAGCATCTCACCTCTGAAACTATTACCTGTAAATTAATCTCTTGTGCATCATGATATCAAAACTTTTTACATTTCTAGGAAAACTATGCCGTGTCTTGTACATTATTTTTGTTTCTTCTTCAAAATTGATCAAATGCATTGGATTTAATCTTTTTGATGTAAATGACAGAATGACTACACATCAAAAGAGCATTCTCACTAAAGAGTGGGGGTGGGACTTGGGTACCAGTTTTTTCCCCATTGAAATCAATGGGGAAGTTTTCCCATTGAAATCAATGAGAGAAAAAAGTTTTTCAAAAACCACCAAAATTACCTGTAATAAAGACAACATGTAAAGAAGAGATTCACTTGTTTCCTTGACTACTGCTAACCACTGGACTACACTTTGTGTCCAGTAGCCCCCACGGCCTCCGTAGCTCCCACTGCCACCCACTACTACTTTTTTTTTCTTTAAAAAATAGGAGTTTTTTTCCTACAGCACTCAGAAATCAGATCTCATAGTATTTTTTGTATGTACTGTTCTGGCTATAACCCTTGGTCATGCCTAATAAAAGTTGCTTTGACTTCGCTCTCACAGTAATAGTATCATCATCACAGCAACTGCCAGTGGAGGACACTCACACAGTGGCACGTGATGTCAGTCAAGCACGCAGTTTAGTTTGCTACTAGAACTGCATAGAAAGAGGTCAATTAATCCCAAATCTACCATCCTAGTTGACAACCACATATTCAATTGGCAATGCCAACAGTTCCAATGCCATTGTCCACACAACGAACACAACAATACCAAATTAATTCCCACAAATAAACCCTCTCTCTCCCCATTTGACCATAGCCCCATGGGGACAGGCAGTGGAGGCTCTCCATCTCCCCTGAGGCAGGACTGAAACAAGCAGCCCAGCAAGTGCAGTTCAGAGTTTAAATTGCAACACTGGTTTCCCCCCAACCAGACCCCCAAAATAGATCACGTTGCCATTGCCTACCTTTATCCTGAACCTCCTAATCCTCAATTTCTGTGCCCTCCTTGGCCACCAGTAGTCTTCTGAAGGCGTAGGATTCAGGACACAAGCCTTCCTTTAGGCCTGGAGAACTGGGAGGACTGAGTTAGCTCCCAGTCCTGTGACAAGCTGAATCAGAAGAGATTAAAGGGAAGAGAAGGACAGGACAGAGGAGAAATAGGAGGGGAAAGGTTTTTGTGGGTGCACGAGAAGAGAAAGGGGAAGATGGGTTCCAGTGGGGAACAGGGGAAAGGGGACTCCATTGTGTATTGTCTGCTCTGTTGTCTGCTGCAGCTCTCTCTTCTGCCTGGCTTGGAATTCCACTGCGAGGCTGGGGTTTCTCGGGGGGGGTTCCCCCCCCAAGAAGAGGTTCCGCCCTCCCAATGCCCACTGCACCTCTTCCTGGGGATGGGGGCGGGCAACGTTTTATGTATGGGAGGGGGGCTGTCGGGGTGGAAAAGGCCCTGCTGGGGTATGAATATGATGGGATGGAGGCCTGAGGGGTGGAAAGGGCCCTGATGGGGTGCTCCATTCCAGTATGTGTTTGACTGTAGTAGTAAATGGTCGATGCATTAACAAACTTTTAATAAAAAGAACAAAGTACAATCGTAAACATACAAACATACAAATTTTAAGTGTGTGCATATGAGATGGGGGGCTGATGGGGTGGAAAGGACCCTGCTGGGTGTGGAAAATGGAAAGAGTCCTGTTAGGGCTTTCCACTCCAGTGTGTGTGTGTATGGGATGGGGACCTGGGGTGACTCGGCGGGGGGACACCCCCACCCCCAGGAAGATGTTCTGCCATTTAATGCCCACTGTACCTCTTCCTGGGGGTGGGCATGGGAAAATTTTAAGTGTGTGCATATGGGACGGGGGGCTGATGGGATGGAAAGGGCCCAGCTGTGACTTTCCACTCCAGTGTGTGGATAGGGGGCTGATGGGGTGGAAAGGGCCCTGCTGGGGCACTCTACTCCAGTGTGTTCCGCTCCTCCCAAGCGTTTGGAGGTGGAAATCCCTAGCCTCTCCTGATCCCCGCTCTCCTCCTCACACTCAGGGGTACCGTCCTTCACCCTCTCATGCTCCTCCAAGGAGGCTGTGGTGGTGTTGACCCCGAGCCTCCCCAGACCCCCACCCTCCTCACACTCACTGCCCACCTCCTTCACCCTCCTGCACTCCTCCAAGGAGGATGGGGTGGTGGTGAGTCATTCACCCTGAGACTCCCAATCCCCACCCTAATCCTCACACACCGAGCCCCCATCCCAAGCACTGAAGTAACCATATAAAATAAGGGCAAGTGACTACTGAAAACAAGATATTCTACTATTTATGAATATTATGACCCTTGCCATATTTGATTTTGTTATTGCTTATCTAATTAACTCTTTACTAAAGGTCACTCATGCTCAATCTGTCATCTGAAAAAATATTAAAGTGAAGGTTTTAATCAAATTAATTTTATGACATTGAATCAACTGCTGCAGGAAAATTAAGGAAAAACACCAAAGCAAATGGCATTAGGGAAAGAAACAAGATATATCAAATTGAATATGACTTGAGAATAATTAGAGGTTATTTTGTATTCTTGTTAGAAAATTTCGTGACTTATATTAGACATAGGTCAACAGATAAAGATGGTGAATACACTGTAGGTTCTAGCACACAATACTTAGCAGATGTATAGTAGGGCTGAAATGGCAAGCCGCCGTGGTAGCTATTTCCGATGTTTGGGTTGGATGCAAAGGAGAGGTAGAGCTGGGTGTCATCAGCATACTGATAGCACCACACTCCATAATGCATCACGACCTTGTCCAATGACATGGCCTTGAGGGGGAGATATCAGCTGTGCCCCTGTCATGGATGGATCATTACCTCCTTCAGACCTCGCTCCTGGCACATGTCTGCCATCAGAAAGGCGCTGAACCAATTTGGATGGTTCGCCCTCAGAGGATGATGGAACTGGAGCGGCTCTGGAATGCTCTGGGGGAGTTACCCTATGACTTTGACGACCATCTCATCAATGACCTCGTTGTGCTGTGGAACACTTTGCTGATGGAGGCCATTGATCAGACGACTCCTAGGCATCCATTGCCCAGGCAACAGCTCTGTAAACCTCCTTGGTTCTCCGAGGAGCTGCAGTTTCTGAAGCAAGATGGGTGGCAGTTTGGAGTGACAGTGGTGCCGTTCGCATGCTGAAGTCGACAGATTGCGAAACTATGCCGTGGGTATGCAGGCAGCAAAGAGGGAGTTTTTTGTTGCGCTCATAGCGTCCGCAAAACCCCGTTCAGCCGAGCTTTTCCAGGTTGTACAGGGGCTGGTCAGCCCAGCCTCCCTCAACCCTGGAGTGGAGTCATCTACTGATCGCTGTGACATGTTTGTGGATTATTTTGTGGATAAAATTGCTCATATTCACCATGACTTCAACGCCACATTTATTACATTAGGGGAACAAGATGTTATGGAAGCCCCGTCTTGTCTGGTTCTGTGGGATCAGTTTCAGTCGGTGACACCTGCTGATGCAGTGGATGTTCTTGGGGTGGTCAGGGCTATCTCTTGTGAATTAGATCCTTGCCCATCCTGACTGGTTAAGTCCTGCTGGGAGACTACGGGGGGCTGTTTCTGGCTAGGGTGGTCAACGCCTCCCTGCGGAAAGACAGTACCGGGTTGTCTCAAGGTGGTGGTGGTGTAGCCTCTGCTCAAGAAACCATCGCTTGATGTTGACTCTCCTGCCAGATATCGGCCTGTCTCTAACCTTCCGTTTGTAGGAAAGGTTATTGAATGGGTAGTGGCTCAGCAGTTGCAGGAGCATCTTGATCACCTCAGTTTTCTTGATCCCTCTCAGTTGGGCTTCCATCCGGGGCATGGTACTGAGATTGTGCTGGTGGCTTTGGTAGATGACCTACGCTGGAATTTGGACCAGGGTAATTTGACCCTGATGATATTGTTAGATCTGTCGGCTGCATTAAACACTGTTGATCATTGGTGACGCGCCTGCGGGACTGTACAGGAGTGGGCGGGATTGTTCTTGAATGGTTCTGCTCGTTCCTGACCAGAAGAACCCAGCGGTGGTGCTTGGGGATTATTTTTCATCATCCTGAGACCTCTCGCATCTCAGGATTCTGTTTTGTCCCCTCTCCTGTTCAACGTGTATATGCAGCCACTCGGCGAGGTGATCAGGAGGTACGGTGTGCGGTGTCATCAATATTCTGATGATGACACCCAGCTGTACCTCTCTTTTTCAACATACCCAGGTCCAGCAGTCTCGGTGCTTACTCAGTGTTTGGTGGCTGTGGGGGTCTGGATGAGGGCTAATCAACTGAGACTGAATCCTGACAAGATGGAGGTGATGTTAGTGGTAAGGCGATGGAGTTGGTGGCCCCCATTATTGATGGGGTCTACCCTCCATTGGCCTCCCAGGTATGGAGTCTGGGGTGCACCTTGATGTGCAGCTCCACCTAGATCTCCAGGTGGAGACTGTGGCGAGGAGTGCCTTTTGCCAATTACATTTGGTGCAACGACTTCAGCCATTTGTTTCAGACTTGGATCTGGCCACTGTCATCCATGCTTTCATCACCTCTAGATTAGACTACTGTAATGCACTCTATGTTGGGCTACCCGTGGTGATGACTTGGAAATTGCAGCTGATGCAGAATGCGGTGGCCCATTTCTTAGTTGGACTGGGCTGCTGGGAACATATTACACCAGTTCCCCATTCGCTGCACTGGCTGCTGCTGGTTTTCTGGTAGGGATGGGCGAACGCGGTTTGGAAGTTCAGAGTTCGGCCCAAACTCGGCCTGTTTGGATGACCGAACTAAACCGAATTTCCAAACACGAACTGGCCGAACTGAACTCAATCCGAATGTCGAAATGACCAAACAGTTCGGTCAGTTCGGATCGCGTTCAGATGAGTTCGGGTGGCAAAAAAAGGTTCACTGTAAGGTCAAACGTGACAGGGAGGGGTAGTACTAGTCACTGAGGAGCAGACTTCCAGGCACCAGGGGTGGAGAGGCTTGCAAGAAATGAAACTAGGCATTGGCTTGCAAGAAATGAAATGCCAGGCATTGGGAGGAAGGGACAGCACAGAAGCAGCACAGAAGCAGTAGCCCTAGCCAAGATTGCAGAGGAGGAGGAGGATACCTGTGCCGACTGCCCCTGCCATGGGATGGCGTGTGCCACTGCATCATCACTCCTTGTCCAGGGGCAGGTCAGGGAATCCCAGCAGTGTAAGGTTCACCTTTATGAACAACAATGGCTCCACCTACTTGGCCCCCAGTCTCAGGCGGTGCAGGGAGCAAATGTCCCCTGGTACAGAGAACACCCACTCACTGGGGACACTGGTTGGTGGGCAGAACAATAATCCCCTGGCTACTTTGGACAGGGCTGGCCACACATCAGTCTTGCTGATCCAGTAGCCAAGGGATCACTGCTGGGATCGATGCATGGCTCCTCGTCCAGGTAGGTCTGAACTGCTGCTGAGGCACCATTGTACTCCCTCCCGCTGTCCCTGGGAACCACCGCCCCCACTGCCCTCAGCCATGCTGTCCGCCCTGCTGCTGATCCTGCTGCTTCTTCTTCTACCACTAGGCCTGGAGGCAGCGATAGACCCTGCTGACTGAAAGGGGAGACTGCTCCCACCATCCCCAGGGACATCCTGCTGCTTCTGCTGCTGCTGCACACTCTCAAGAGCCCGCTCTGCCTTCCGGACTCTCCCCACAAGATCCTCCTTCCAGAGGCCATAGAGGGATGACTTGCGTGCCACGCTGCCCTTGACTCTGGGGTCCAGCATTGTTCTTAAAATATATTCCCCCCGCAGCAGGAGCTCGTCAAACCTTGCCTTCAGGCCTGTCTTGTGCTTCTGCACCAGCCCAATCGCATCAGCCCCCAGCTTCTTGTCCCGAGGGCCACAATCCTGCCCCTGCAGAATCTCCTGAAGACTACAGTAGAGACTCTGGACCAGAGGGATCACCTGGCTGATTGTGGCTGTGGAGGAGCTGATGGTCTTCGTCACTTCCAGGAACGCATGCAGAATAAAGACCGTCTGGGAGAGGATCTCTCATTCTGCCCCATTGAAGCCTTGAGGAGCCCCGCTGTCTGTGTCCCATTGCACCTGATGCAAGGCAGCTTTCTGCTCCACAAGTCACTCAAGCATCAGGAACGTGGAATTCCACCTGGTGGAGACATCTGCACCAGCTCGTGCACTGGGCGACCTTGCTCTGCCTGCTTGGCCCTGAGGAGTTCTCTGCCCTTCACGCTGCGATTAAAGAACCCAGTCAGCTTCCTCCCCCACTGGATCAGGGATCTAAGGGTGTCTTCCCCAATCCTCTTATCCCCCAAGCCCAGAGCGTCCTTGACCAGCAGGCGGAGGGTGTGTGCAATGCAAGGGATGCTCGTGAAGCCCCCATCATGGACTGCCTTGAGTATATTGACCGCATTATCAGTCACCACACACCCCGGGGTGATCGGTGTACCTGGCGTGACCCACTCCCCCACCACAGCGTTCAGGGCTGCCTCTATGTTTCTGGCAGTGTGGGGGCAGTCCATGACTTCCGCCTGAAGCAGGGCTCACCTATACCCTTCTTTAGGACCTCTCATGCCACTGTCAAATGCTGATTCTGGGTCCTGCCACCAGTGCACCGTCACCTCCAGGTATGCATGCTGGGCATTCCGGCTGGACCACAGGTGAGTGGTGAAATGGACAGTAGCACCCCCAGCCCCTGCCAGCTGCTCCTTCACCCGCGCCTTCAAAGCTCTGTACAGGGCTGGCACCACCGTACAACTCAGAGTGGTGCGGGACGTCAGCTTAAACTGTGGGGCCAGGAACCCCATCAGCCGCTTAAACCCGATGTCCCTGACAATGCCGCCCTCCAACTGCTGATGGCCTTGGTAGCTTCCCCCATCCCAGCTCATCCATTGTGGACTGATGCTGCTGGTGAGGCTGCTGCTCCTGCTGCTCCCCCCTAGCAGCAATACTGCTCCTGCTGCTAGATGCAGCTGCTGGAGCAGGACGGTTGCCCAATGAAGGAGGCAGATGACTAGCCGCTTTGCTTGGGAACCCGCTACTATCCACTGACCCTGCCTCCCCGCTTAGCAGTGCAGCACTGTGGCACGATTTCAGGTGCCTCAACATGGCAGTTGTCCCCAGGTTGGTGAGCACCTGCCCACGCTTCAACGCATTATTGCACAACGTGCACTGCACCTCCTGCGGATCATTTGACTGCACCTTAAAATGCTCCCAGACCCATGATTTTTTAGCCTCTCCTGCCTTCTGGCCTGCGTTGGGTGATGCACTCGTGGGAGGGCAGGACATGGCGACACAGCTCATTGAGGGACAGCCATCACCTCAGCAGCACCAGATACAGAGACCTCCTCCACAGAAATCTCTGCATCGCTGTCCCCATCCCCAAACAGAGTGACGGAGGCTGCTGGACTCCCCATGCTTTTCCCACTCTGAGCAGCACTCTCCTCCTGCCCCCTATAGCTGCTGTTGCTGCTGCTGCTATGCTCCCTGCTGCCAGTGTCTGGTAATCGGGCCCTGCCTCTAGCAGCCAGGGTGAGATCCATCAGCCCTGGACTGCTTTGGGGGATTGCCTCTATAATTATGGGGGAGTCGGGGGACAATGGTGACCCCTGAGGAGCTTCAGGCACTGAGTCACCTGCACCTGCAGTCACAGATGGGACAGCCTCAGCCGCCTGCAATGCAGACATTGTAGTGTCCTGTGTGACAGTGGAGGATGCTGCCAGGAGGTGATGCCTAACTTCCTGGCCCCTAGTGCTACTGGGAGCACTAGTGCCACTAGTGCTGGGAGAGGAAGACCTACAATCAGGCCTGCCCAACTTGTGGCGTGGTGATGGGCTGCTGCTTCTGCCTGCTGGCACTCTGCTGGGACGGCCCCTGCCACCTGTGCAATGTGCCTCATTGCCTGGCTTGCAGGCAGCAGACTGACCTCGCCCTCTCCTACCTCCCTTCTCCATTTCTCCCACCAAAAGAATGCACAAATATTTTATAAAAACAATTTTTAATTTTTTTAAAATTTGTATCTAATATTATATATATATATATATTACACCAAATCTAACTGCTATTAACTATCTAACTATTATAAAACCAATGGAACTAAATAATGGAATATCTAACACCTAGTCCTACAAACACACTCTACAACTGAATCACTGATCTCTATAAACTATATCTAAGCTAACTTAACTGTAATTACTAATAACTAACTCCTACCTAGCTACTATAATCTCTCTCTCTCTATAAGTATACAATATTACAGAGGGATGGTGGGGGCGCACAGACAGCTCACAACAACACAGGGAGGGGTACAAAAACTGAAATAAAACCTAAATCAATCTTATCCTACTCTCATAAATAAAAAAAAATGGGGAAGGGAATGAGGGATGGAATATGGAGGGAGAGGGAGAGGGAAAGGAATGGATTCAATGGAGGGTAGGGAGAGAGAAAACACAGGGATGGGTAAAAAATAAAAATAACAGCTAAATCTATCTAATATAATCTAAATAAATGATAATNCTCTTCCTCCGAGCCCGTACGAATGCTTTCCCCTCACAGGTCCTGGAGGGACGCTTCCAGGGTATTCCCTTTGTGGAGCGTCTTTGCCCCTTCGACAATCTCCGTGCTGAGACGCTGTCTCTTATACACATCTAGATGTGTATAAGAGACAGGTGCAGTCTAGCCCGTGGCCAATCGCAGACTGCGAAGCCTGTGATCTGATGAAAAGAGGGATGGTGATGGGCAGGCTGGCTGCTACTCCAAGCCTCTCCACCCCTGGTGCCTGGAAGTCTGCTCCTCAGCTGACTCCCCCTCCCTGTCTCATTTTGCCTTCCAGTGACACGTTTTTGCCACCCCAACTCACTCAAACGCGATCCAAACTGACCGAACTGTTCGGTCATTTTGACGTTCGGAATCTAGTTCGGTTCTGTCAGTTCATGTTTGGATTCGGGTTTGGTCGTCCAAACAGGCCGAGTTTGGGCCAAAATCTGAACTTCCAAACCACATTCACACATCCCTAGCCTAAATTCACAGGAAATTAGCTGCCCATGCGCAGCTCTGTGCACCAAATAATCTGTTAACAGGCTGCTAGCCTGACTGACTCTGGAAGAGCTTAGTTTAAATTTAGGAATGGGTCTCCTCTCAGCCCCTTCCAGTCCACCTCTCAAAAACCACCAGTAGGGCTTGTCCTAGCTCTGTAGCCAGGTCCCAAATTAGAACATAAATCACAGGCTTCTTTGGCCTTTGAAAAACATAAAAGATATAACCTTATTTAGAACTCAGCATTCTCCTGGTCTGGGAGAAGTTTAACAGGCTTTTCTACCTGTAGCTTGGAAGTCTCCCCGGATCTGCCCCGCAGCTTGGCTTCCTCAGCCCTCTGCTGATCAATGTCCAACAGCACTGCTTTTGAACCACTACTCCTTACTCCTGCTGAATTAAGGCATGATGGTAGTATAGATACCCATCGGTGTAAGACTCCACAAGTAGGTCTCGAATATAGCCAGAGCCTAAACTGTTCAGCATGGCAGCACAATCTTAAACTCAATCGTCATTCCACGGGCAGCCAATGCAGCAAATGCAGGGTGGGTGTAATATGATCACAGCTGCCCAAACCAGTATACAGTGACTGTTGCATTCTGAACAAGCTGCAAGCACAGATAAGCACTGCTGGTAGCCCATAGAAGAGGGAATTACAAAAATCAAACCTCATAGTCACCATGAGATAGTTTACTGTGGCAAGGTCAGCCTAGCATAAATAAGGGCATAACTTATGCAGATTGCCTCCACAGCCATTCACAGCACAGTCCCCTGTAGCTTTGGAGACTAATCCATTAACTGTGGGAGATGCCATTGGGAACTAGGGTGACCATACGTACTGGTTTGGTGAGGACAGTCCTGGATTTCGTAGCCTGTCTCAGTGTCCTGGCCCTTTGGTAAAAATTAAAATAAATATTTATTTATTTATTTTTATTTATTTTCTAGATTTCTATACCGCCCCATCCTGCCATGCAGCTAAGGGCGGTTAACAACAATAAAAACAGTATAAAAACATTTAAAACAAATATAAAATATATCAATAAAACAGGGCATGGTACAGTCATAAATAAATATATAAGGTGGGGGATTAAAAATCACACACACCCCTCCCTCCCAAAGGCCTGGGCAAACAAGTCCCAGAATCGGCCACCTGTGGTCAACGGTCCCAAGGGACAGGAAATGGTGCAGTGCGGTGGCCAACAGAGGGGCTGGTTGTGGGATGGCGTAAATGGTTCCCATTGCACCAGGACCAGATATATAGAGGGCTCATCCCGGCCCTTCAGGAAGAAGAATAGCTACCTAGGTTGGTAGGTGCCCCTTACCTAAAGTCGGGTAAAACTGCCCAAGGCACAGTAGTGAGCTGATTCCTGGTCCCCATCTGCCCCGCCAAGTGGCAAGTTCTGCTGCAGGGCTTGAGCAGTGGGTGTGAAAGCTCTAGTCCCACACAGCTATGTCACAGCAGGGAATGGCATAATGAGTGGGCTGGCAGGTGGGTGGGACAGGGCTGGGCCCCTGCTTGTGTTGTCAGACCATTTGCCTGGCTACCTTGCAGGGTTCTGGGGGGGCGACCATATGTCTTGCTCCCCGCGCTGGTCCCAAAGTGTGGCAGCAGTGATTGCCCACCACAGGGTACATGTGGATTGAACTGACCGCAGCTCATGTGGAGGCATCCAAAAAGCGTCTCTGTAGTGCCCACCATCTTGGCTGAAAATGGGTTAGTACTCAAGAAGATTTCCAGTTTGGATATTTTCAAATGGACAAAGAAGTGATTCACATAGCTCAAACAGCTGTCTTAATTGTGACTCTAGGAAATTTGAGAAAATTCCTGGGACAGTAGGATTGTTGTCTACCTTGATGTACAGCACATTTCAACAATGTAGTGTTGAAAAGTACAGTACAATGTTGTGAATAATGACAGTAAAGCCGTATGCAAGCAAAGGTGAAAAGATGTGACAAGGCAATAAAAAACTCTCAAGAAACTGTATTTACCAGTCAAATGCTGTCACTACAATTGCTCATAGATTCAATAGGTGAATGAAGGACAATTATCCCAATCTACCTTGCAGTTTATCATAATACGCCAGTGTATGACATGACACATATACAAAAGCACTTGGTACTTGCAATCACCGCGAATTCAATCTGTTGGCCACTAAATAAACAGAGAAAGATATAAGAGCATATTCATTCACACTTTTAAAAAGCATCAAAGAATATACAAGCCCTCCCAAACATCTCATCAAAAGGACAAGATAGATATGCTAACTGAGTCTGATGCAGACCTCTAGCCTTTTATATTCATGACAGTATTGCATTACATTAAAATATGATTATTATTGGTAGAGCTGGTAGTAAACCCTATGTTTAGGTTTCTAACATGTTCCTTTATAAGATATTCTTGCAAAAGTTTAATACGATCTGAGAATCACTAGCGTCTCTGTTGTTTGCAGAAGGTCTTTGATGTTTGTTAGAGGAATTGGCTTAAGACAGAAGAAATGCCCTTTCTTTGTCCCAAGAAATTTCATACCCCTTTGATTTTAGTTACATTAATCAGGGATATATGTGGGAAAGAGAGACAAGTCTGGGTTTCCCACACTTTCTCATTACTTAAAAACAGTGCCTCACTGCCCTTTCTGACACAGTAGCTTTCTCCAGCTACTAGTTTACATGATAGTTATAGGCTGCTTTTAGATGTGCATGGTGAACATGCTGCATAAAATCACGCTTCGTGTAAATATGCAGTGTGTTGGATTTAGTCGTGACATTTCACGCATTAAAGTCAGTCGCACATTCTTTTAAAGTTGCGAACATCAAAGTATTTAATTTGCGGCTTTCAAAGAACGTGCAACTGGCTATAACACGCGAAATGTCATGTCTAAATCCCACACACGGCATATTTACATGCAGTGTGGTTTTATGCAACTCGTTTGCCGTGCATGTCTAAAAGCAGTCATAGATGTCAATTCTATACCACTAAAGGAAGTTTCATGGTAAAACCATCCTGGCGATACATGATGTGAGGAGGGATTTAGATCTGCACAGAATGTTTACTTTCTTGCTTTGAAAGAAAAAAGTTATTTAAAAAAAAAATAAAAAAAACATTCAAAGGAAATTTAATTGATTAATTTGCATTCAAATTAGGAAATGCCAGTTTAAGGATACAGAAAAAAAACCTTTATCCTGCCCATTTGTTTTTCAAGCGAGAGGGTGGTTGCTCTGTTGGTCCCAAATGTAAGAAATGGAGACAATGTAGTTCAGAAGATATCTTTTATTGGACTAACTACTGGTGGTGAAAGCATGCAAGCTCTCAGGCCACACATGGCACAGCCTCTCATATATGCATTGTGTTACTGACTTTCATCATACAAATCACTGCCTCATTCAGAATGCGCAGGCTAGAGCTGCAACTGGGCACTCAAAGGTTTGGGCATCCCTGACAAATCTGAGGTGCCCAAATTAACCTGACCCTGTTAGGGCATCATCAATGCCCAAACCCCAAATGAGACCTGACTGGCTGCTCGAACGTGCCAACTGACCTTTGCAAGTGACAGGCCCCAGCCGAATCTACTGCAGAGCCCAGCTCCACAGTGGTCTCAGCCTGCCACTTTAAAAGGCCAGCCCCCACCCCTCTGCATAGTGCCTCTCATCTAAGAGGTGCTGTGGGGAGGGAGCACTGGCCGGCCATACAGGTCTTGACTGGGTCCCCTGCAGAGTCCAGCTCCATAGGGGTCTCGGCCAGGGCCTGTCACTTTCAAAAGCAGCTTCCAGACAGTGCACCTATAAGAGCACTGCGTGGGGGAAGCCCTCGTCCACCTTTGAAATTGATAACCCCTGTCTGGGGCACTCCCAGCTAGAGGATTGTCAATTTCTCTGGGTAATGCTCACATTTTGGGACATTGGGCATCCAACTGGTCCTCGGATAGCCTGTCGGGTGCCCGATGGGTTGCTTGAAAATATGGGCATTATCCATGGGTACTAATTGCAGTACCCGTTGCAGCTCTACACAGAATGTAGAACAAAGATTACATGGAAAACCATAAACCTGGCTTCTCTTCATTGTAAGTTCTAATTGTAGCAACTTAAAATATGGTCTTTTTGTATACAATATAAGTACATATCGAAGTATGCCACTGAGCAATGTAACATTTAGCAAATGTACAAGTGTACATTTGTTAAATGTACATGTAACAAATGTTATAAATGTAACAAATGTTATGTGCAACATGTAACACTGGGTATTTTCAGACGTTACGAGATCACAGTGAACCACGGTGAATACCCATCTGTGGTCACTGTGGCTCGAACGTCTGTTTGGCGGCCGCCAGATGTTCGCCACGGTCAATACCCGCATGGGGTCAATTTGAACCACGCTTCCCGGGCTAGCCGGGGGAATGTCCCGGGAAGCGTGGTCAAAAAGATCCCCAGCGGGGACCAAAAAAAAAGTAACGTCTGGCTGGTTGCCACGACCCGGGATCCCCGGCGGGATCCCGGGCCACGGCACATCCGGCCCGATGCGGCGGCCGCAGTGGCCCCGCCGCCTGCCCGTCTCCCTGGAGGGCGGGCGGCAGGGTGCATGGAGGGGGCGGGGCCATGCGGCCGCACGTTGCGCCACGCGG
The DNA here is from genome assembly GCA_003113815.1 of Sphenodon punctatus. NCBI lineage: Eukaryota > Metazoa > Chordata > Lepidosauria > Sphenodontia > Sphenodontidae > Sphenodon > Sphenodon punctatus. Next base: position 410,146 of record QEPC01008573.1, on the reverse strand, counting down.
CCCCACCCCCTCCCAGATTCCCCACCGGGATCCCCCCGGCACGTCTGATATGGCGTGATGGGGTGACCCCGGTGGGGAATGAAAGGGTTGTTTTCGGTACGGGGCCAAGTGGCCCCGTAACGTCTGAAAACACCCACTGTAACAAACAGTAATATTTGCTTCATTATTTTCACCCTGCTAAGAAAAAAATCTAAATATATCTGATTAAATGAGCACATTCTTTTTTTCCGTCTGCTGTGACTACAATTGTCCCTTTATTTTCTTTCACTTATTTCTCTTTCCTACTCCTCTCTTTTATAGGAGAGATATCTCCTATATAGATATCTCCTATCTATCATATCTCTCCTGTAGGAGATGTTTGGTGCCTGTTCCCTGAGCAGTTGCCCGGGCAGATGGAAAGGTAGTTCAACACCAGAGAGCTCTCGCGCCAAAGTTTTTGCTGTTAAATGCAAGGTCAGTGGCTAATAAGTCATCAACGATCCATGACTTGATCTTGGATCAGACTGCTGACCTTGTTTGTTTGATGGAGACCTGACAGAACATGGAATCTGGACTTATTTTGGCACACCTTGCTACTGCCGGGTACTCCATGCAGAATCATCCAAGGCCTGAGGGGGGGCAGGGTGGTGCAGCCATTGTTTTTAGGAAGTCTTGGACTGTGAGGAGCTACCCAGTGCAGGTGATACTAGGGATTTAGGTCCTTCATTTTGTGATCAATTTGGCAGGGGCTAGATTAGGAATGCTGCTGGTATACCGCGCACCTTCCTGTCCGGCAGAGTCCCTCTCCACTCTAGCTGAACTGGTATTGGGGGTGGTGTTATGGTCCCCGAGGGCCTTGGTCCTGGGGAACTTCAAAATCCATGCTGGTGCTGGTCTTGTGGGGGCAGAGCATGAGTTCATGGCCACCATCGGCCTGTCCCAATGGTCATCGGTCCAACACATAATGAGATGCATACTCTTAAGAAAGTTCAGAACTCAGCTGTTGGAAGGTGTCAATACCTCACTTCCTTCCAGCCCTAGCAGCTGGACTCTCGAATGGACCATTTCTGGATGAGAAATCAGGTTCATTAGATAAGCACTCAGCTCCCGATTCCACATAGATGATCTGTAGCGTCCAAGAGGAACTCCCTCACTATCCAAGTTCCGGAAAGCTGCTGCGACAGGAACAGCTGACATAAATGCAAGGGTGAGGGGAAGATGGTCCTCCAGTAAAAAAAGTCCCTATCATAAAGTCTGTAACCAAGGGAAGCAAAGGGCGAGAGCAAAAGGTGGTCCACCACACTAGACCCATTGGGTCCAAGGAATGTATACTCGCCCTCAGTGGGTACTTTCAGACATGACGCTAACCACCCTTTAACCACCCTTGGTGGTTATTTATGCATGTTGCAGGGCTANCCTTTAACCACCCTTGGTGGTTATTTATGCATGTTGCAGGGCTATATTGGTGCCCTATGCAGCCCTGCAACATGCATAAATAACCACCAAGGGTGTTTAAAGGCTGGTTAGCATCATGTCTGAAAGTATCCAGTGTCTCCAAATCCTGACCCATTTAGGAGAACAAGATTATGACTGCCCACCAACGTGGCCAGCCTAATCCCAGAAGGATTACTATGGATGTCCTTAGATTTTCTAGAGCTAAGCAGGGAGGGCAAAGCTTCAGGACCCATATCACAATAGGGCTCCATAGCCTGATCATTCTGTCCCAATCTGGCATTGAGATCCCCTGCAAGAAGAATCATCCCTCCAGGGAATTCGACGCCCAGATTCTCAAGGAGGATTTCCCCACATATCTCCACTAAAGGAGCCTGTATTATGAGGAGGGATATAAACCATTAACACAATGATTAATAACGCTCCCAACTTAGCCACAAATCCCAAAATATGGGGGGGAACATACACCTCCTTAAGAATTGTCAGAGGCAATGATTGAATGACCAGACATCCTAATCCTCCCCGGGGGTCGGCCTCTGGTGTACACAGTACTAGCAGGAAGTACCAGCGGCTTATATCCCTCTAACTCAATCAGCCCCTTAGCCCATGTCTCCTGTAAAAGGATTATGTGGAATCTTCTGAGATAACTGATGAAGTCCACATCGTCCTCATGTCTCCCCCATCTGGCTATGTTCCATGAGCACAGCCGGATGGGATTAAGTGGGTCGGCCAGTCATGGGGTTAACCGTATTCAGGGTTTTGTTAGACATCAGAAATTCCCCGATGTCTATTCCAGAAAGATTTGGTCCGATAAACCGTGTAAAGCTCTTCGTGTCCAATTAAAAAAGCTTTATGCAGACTACAGTAAGGGTTCTTCGAATAGGCTGCCTCCTGAATATGCGAGTGTGAAATTGGAATATAAAAACTTGCTCAAGCTTAAGAAGAGGGATTACCTGGAGGCCAGATGGTCTGGGATTCTGCGGGCGGCAGAGCTAAAGGATACTAGGAAATTCTGGCAATTAGTTAAGGGTTCCTTTAGTAGAGAGGTGAGGGGCTCAACTCTTCTGATCCCACCTGGTTCATGGCTGGATCATTTTGAGAAGCTGTTTGGTGGCAACGATTCTCAGCCCCAGGAAAATTGGTTTTCAGGGCTGGATAAGCTCCCTGACTGGCCTCCAGTGTCGGAGATAGTGGTGGAAGAACTGGTCGATTCCTTTAAAAGCCATAAAGCCTCGGGCTTAGATTCCATTCACATTGATTTTATTAAATCCTGTAGGGACTGGTGGGTGCCGTTCCTTGCAGCCTTGTTCACTGACATAAATAAATCAGGCAGTATTCCTACAGGTTGGTCTAAGGCACTGGTCATTCCAATATTTAAGAAAGGGCTCAGATCTAGCCCTGCAAATTACAGACCTATAAGCTTGCTACCAGTGGTGGGAAAGATTTACGCCAAACGTCTCCTGGGTAGACTCCTGGGGTGGATAAGTGAGAACAGTATCCTAGCTAGGGAGCAGGCCGGCTTCCAGAAGGATCGGTCGACTATAGAGCAATGTTATGTCTTGTTCCATCTAATGACTAAATAAAGAGTCTTAAACGGATCCTTTTATGTAGCCTTCCTGGATTTGAAGGTCGCGTTTGATTCAGTCGACAGAGACATCTTGTGGAGTATACTATGGCATTCTTCCATAGATAAAAGGCTGGCCAGTCTCATCTGCTCCCTCCATTCCAACTCCTCTTTGTTAGTGAGGATCGACTTGGATGGGCATATTACTCCGCCTATAAATGTATATAAGGGCGTTAGACAGGGTTGTGTTCTTGCTCCCATCTTATTCAACCTATATATTAATGAAGTATTCCCTCTGATGGCAGACCCCAAGTTTTTCCCCCCAAGGCTTTCTTCTAGGGCTGTAGGCTGCCTTGCTTATGCAGATGATCTGGCCCTCCTATTGCAGACCAGGGTAGGGCTCATCAGGCAGCTGAAGGCCTTTGCCACCTTTTGTGCCGCCCTTAAGTTAGAGATTAACTATGGTAAATCTAAAATCATGGTTTTCTTGAATAAACAGCGAATTCACTCTTGGAATATAGAAGGGCATCCTATTGAATAGGTCCCTGCTTTCCGTTGCCTGGGTCTCTTGTTTCATAAATCTGGCAGATGGGGGGAACATGTCACTAGAGCCTTATCGATTACCAAGGGTCCTTCCCATGCCATCCAAGCCTTATTTAGCTGCCAGGGACACAGAACTATAGAGCTGGTAGTCCAAGTCTTTAATGCTAAGGTTAAAGCGCAGCTGATGTATGGGGCAGAACTTTGGGCGCCTGATTTGGCCCATAGGGTCAATACGATTCAATCGAAATTCCTGATGAAATTGATGGGAGACCCAAAAAGTGTCCCATCAGTGGTTGTCAGGTCTGAGATGGGGCAAAAATCTTGGTCCCTATCGGCTAGGGAACTGGCTGCTAAATTCTGGTGCAAATTGCTGCTGAACCACTGCTCTAGGCTTCTTAAAGAAGTTGAGGAAGATGCTTTTGTCAGTCCTTGAACTGCCAGTATGGACCTGTTTATGTCCCAAATGGGCTTCTCCAAGAGTTACCTCCTACATAAACTCCCTGATACAGTCACTAAGGAGGTACTACTCAGAATGAGCGATATCGAGAGACAAAATGATTTAAGCAGAATTGCTGCTTCCCCCCATTTGGAGATGTACTCTGCTTGGATTCCTAATCCAGGGCAGATGGCTGAATATCTGGCAGCCCCGATCTCCATTAGAGCTAAACATCTCTTCCTCCGAGCCCGTACGAATGCTTTCCCCTCACAGGTCCTGGAGGGACGCGTCCAGGGTATTCCTTTTGTGGAGCATCTTTGCCCCTTCGACAATCTCTGTGTTGAGACGATTGGACACATTATTTTATATTGTCACCCATATGACTCACTTAGAACAGAACTTCTGGAACCCTTACTTAAATCATTCCTGGGCAGATCAGAGTTAACCCTCTTTACCTTATTATTAGGAAGTACTGATAAGCAGGTGATTACCTTTACTGCCACCTTCCTGTTACAAGCCTTCCATAGACGGAAGGATTTTCGTGACTTTAAGCATGGTCAGTGCTAGAAGTACCCATTAGTACCATGTGTCTTGGATTACTGTATCTGCGGCGGTTGCAGCTTATACTTTCCTCTTTTTTGGCAAAGGGGGAGACAGGAGTAAGCTTCCTTTAGACGGTTGGGTCCTAGGTGCGTTATATGCTGATTTTTAGTTTCGTGACTAGTATTGTCATATTGTTTTATTTATATTGGTGAATGTATGTTTTTATGTTGGGCTCTTTGGAGCTTGTTATGTTTCATGCTTTATTTTATGCTATGGTCTATGACTGCGCTACAAATAAATATCTATCTAATCTATCTATCTAACAGGAGGATGTGTGCTGATACTGCTGTGGAAACTGACGTGTGGTTGCTACCATGTTGATGGCTTTGGTCAAACTTAGTGGGTATATCCCCCAGAGAGTTCTGGAATGCAATCAGCTCCATTAGTCTCCAGGTCCACTACCATGACAGTGGTAAAACTGGATAGGAACCCAGGCCTGCAGAAGGTAATTATCCGACCATGACAACAGTGTCTTTATAACACCCCCAATAATCAAAGATCAATTTTCCAAGTCAGTGAAAAACATTAAGTCCAACGTGTGTCCCACCTCATGCATCGAGTCTGGGCATCCTCAACACCACCTCTGAGACCAACTCAACCAGTTCAGTCAGGGAGTCTGTTGTGCAGCGGTGCAGTTGGTACACCAACAGAATCCCCAATCGATCTCAGACCTCAAACATGAGGTGGACGCACTTCATGCTGGCCAAGGTAGGCACTGAATAATAAATATCTTCAAAAGGTCAGTTTTCCTTACAGATCACTGTTACTCCAGCTCCCAACCTCTGATCTGAGTCTGATGCTGCATGGGGTACCTGGCTGGCACTAACTGGGCCAGTATAGGCCCAGCTGCATTATCCAGCCAGGTCTCCATAATGTATTGTCCTACAATTGCTCTGTCTATAGTGAGCAAATTACTCGTTAATGCCTGAGCAAGGACCTAGTGTTGCCTGAAAATTTGCATACTCTCACCAACAGCAGTTGATCTAATTAAAGGTATCATCTGAACTACTCAGTGAAAGTGGGACTGCTGATGTCTAGCCTGAACAGCCAGTTGGTGTTAAGTTGGGCCAGTCACATGTGCTCTGAGACCTACCAGCCCTGACTGCCAGACTTAAGGTGAGGATATGTTGTACTGCAGTGGCATTGTGCTAGGCCTGCTACAAATGTATGGAAGCCACAGTCTCTGCTCCAAAGAGCTTACAAAATATGACAAGATAGTATGGGTGGAAGGAGTGTCTGCAGCTGTGGGAAAAGGAGAGAGTCACATGCATTTTGCCTGCTGGTGCTAGGAGCTCATTGGCTGAATCTCCCCCTTACAGGTATTTATCCAGGGGCTGGGGCACCCTTTGGGTGGAAGGAGTGTCTGCAGCTGTGGGGAAAGGGAGAGAGTCACATGCATTTTGCCTGCTGGTGCTAGGAGCTCATTGGCTGAATCTCCCCCTTACAGGTATTTATCCAGGGGCTGGGGCACCCTTTGGGTGGAAGGAGTGTCTGCAGCTGTGGGGAAAGGGAGAGAGTCACATGCATTTTGCCTGCTGGTGCTAGGAGCTCATTGGCTGAATCTCCCCCTTACAGGTATTTATCCAGGGGCTGGGGCACCCTTTGGGTGGAAGGAGTGTCTGCAGCTGTGGGGAAAGGGAGAGAGTCACATGCATTTTGCCTGCTGGTGCTAGGAGCTCATTGGCTGAATCTCCCCCTTACAGGTATTTATCCAGGGGCTGGGGCACCCTTTGGGTGGAAGGAGTGTCTGCAGCTGTGGGGAAAGGGAGAGAGTCACATGCATTTTGCCTGCTGGTGCTAGGAGCTCATTGGCTGAATCTCCCCCTTACAGGTATTTATCCAGGGGCTGGGGCACCCTTTGGGTGGAAGGAGTGTCTGCAGCTGTGGGGAAAGGGAGAGAGTCACATGCATTTTGCCTGCTGGTGCTAGGAGCTCATTGGCTGAATCTCCCCCTTACAGGTATTTATCCAGGGGCTGGGGCACCCTTTGGGTGGAAGGAGTGTCTGCAGCTGTGGGGAAAGGGAGAGAGTCACATGCATTTTGCCTGCTGGTGCTAGGAGCTCATTGGCTGAATCTCCCCCTTACAGGTATTTATCCAGGGGCTGGGGCACCCTTTGGGTGGAAGGAGTGTCTGCAGCTGTGGGGAAAGGGAGAGAGTCACATGCATTTTGCCTGC
>QEPC01008573.1:378174-399304 GCA_003113815.1 Sphenodon punctatus | reverse complement strand
GGGGATTGGCGTCCAGACGTTACTTTTCCTTGGTTCCCGGTGGGGGTCCGTTTGACCACGCTTCCCGGGATATTCCCCCGGCTAGCCCGGGAAGCGTGGTTGAAATTGACCCCATGTGGGTATTGAGCGTGATGAACATCTGGTGCGCGCCGAACAGACGTTCATGGCCCTTTGGCCCCGCCGCGGGGTTGAGCGTGGTTCAGTGTGGTTGAGCGTGATCTCGTAACGTCTGAAAATACCCTATCTATCTATCTATCTATCTATCTATCTATCTATCTATCTATCTATCTACTCTTAAGATCATTTTTTGTTGTTGCTATTTTGAGGTTCTTGAGAATCTTGCGAGAACACCCAATTCTCGCAAGATTCTCGAGATGAGAAAGTCTCATCAAGAAACCAATTCTCGATGAGATTTTTAAGTCGAATGGTGAAATCTCATTTCAGCCTTAGTTCACAGAAGTAACAGAATTAACTTTGAATATTATTAATTATTTCAGACTGAGAGTGCCAAAATTTAAATATAAACCACCAGCGCTCTCTTAAATAGTATTCACAGGAAGGCCACAAACCCTGTGACCATAGCATGCCTTGTGACCATAGCATTGGAAAAATCACCTAAACTCTGCGTGCCTCAGTTCCCTATTTATAAAATGAGGATAATGCTTCCTTTGTCTGATTCGCTGTCTCTTTTGTATTTAGACTGAAACTCTGTTTCTTTTGTTGCTAGGCAAAATGAACCCCAATCTCCAATGGGAACCCATAGATGCTGCTACTGTGATGAAAATAGCAAATACAATCAATGTACTAACTGAACTCCAAACAATTTTTAAAAGAACAAAATTAGCCTGGGTGAATGATGACTTGCAAAACTGCTCTTCCATCATGGAATTAAAAGATTCATGTCTTTAAAAAACCCAGAATGGAAATACTTGTGAGTTAATAAGATGCCCCAGTTCCCCAATGTCTGGAATCACCTACTGTGAAAGCACCCAAACAACGAGAGCTATTCATCTTCATAAACAAGTATGAAGGCCAAGCAAAAATTTCTGATGCATTATTCATCAGCCATGATCTATGTTTCAAGACTGAGACTAATGCTCGTGTTTTATCTCTCTTTTCTTCATTGCTTCAAAAAAAAGTTAAAATGCTGAATGATGCATGCATGATAAATGATATCTGGTTAACTAACCATTGTATGTTTATCTCTCTGGTATTTAGTATCTGAAATTGTGTTGGTGCTTCGTATGCTCTCTGTCTCCTCTCTTTTAATCCTTCACCTCCGGTATCCGAAAGCCACTTTTTACCTCTTCCATAACTTATTTCAATATTTCTGAGTTCACCTGCAAAGACCCATTCATAATTATAGTCCTGCAGTCTTCTTCACTTTTGCCAAGTTAAGAGATATCACTATTTTCAGAACATGTAAGTTCCATTTTGGAATATATAAGTATTTAATTCACTGCATGTTACCTGATGTAATACGAAATAATCTTTTTGGCGCTAAACATGCATATGTTCATTATGTCTTTTGTAGTAAACACATATGCCACCACTCATTTAGCATGGTCTACTCTGGAATCTAAAAAAAATAAAAATAAAAATCATGAGTATGGATAATGGACATGGAGAGATATGGAGATTGGTGAAGGGACCTTGACAAGCCAGACTAGTTCCTGTACATCTTTATGGTGGTGCTTCTAGAACTGAGAGGTAGGATTGAAGAAAGAACAATAAACAGGCAGGGAAAAGAAATGAGACGGTGATAGGAACAGAATTGAGGGGAAGGGCTGTATGTGTGGGTGGGTGTTAATGGACATGACGTTGGACTGCTGTGGTCCACTTTGGCCCACTGTGGCCAGGAGTCACCAGTGCATTGACATGCCACCAGATTTGGGCTCACTTCTGCCCTAGGACATGTAGGACACTACCCCAGGACGCATCTTTGGGAAAATGATGGCATATTCCAGGCCAAGGGCTGCCGACCTGGGCCAACGCAGGCCGAGGCATCTGTTTTCAGATGTTCCTGCCACAGGGTAGAGGCCACCATGGCCGTGTGCCATGACTTCACATCATGGCGGGGGCATGGTGCTGGCAGCAGGATGGGGGCAGGATGGGGGTGGGGGTCAGCCCCCTGTTATGCTCTCCCCCATCTGGGTCATTCATGCAAAAGGAGAGCTCTTCCAGCAGCAAGCACTTTTTTTTTTGTGCCATTCAATGACATGGAGAGTGGCAGCTGTGGTTTTCTGCCCCCTCCCCCAAGGCCAGGCTAGTGAGTTGCCCTGCCACCTGCAAGTTTGTTTTTATCCTGTGCATGCATGTGTATGTGTGTGTGTACGTGTGTGTGCGTACTTACATGCTTCCTTGCATGCGCTTTCATGGTTGGATTCTCTTGGAATGAAACTTTGTCCATATTGCCCCAATAGTTTGCCATCCTGGGGTCAGGTTCTCTCTCTCACAACTGGATTTGTTGCAGGACAATGTATTTCTCCTCAGAGTCCTGAAAAACTTCAATTTAATCCCCTGTTTGTGTGAATGCTTCAAATGTAAAACAGAAGGAAATCCAACTATATCAAATGAACTGTTCATCAGAGCATAGCTTTAGAATTTTTTTTTTAAAATTGGATATACCAGAAGTAGTTCCTTCAAGTAGTGCCTGTGTATTATAGTTCTTATAAATGATAAAAGATATGCCCTTAGTATTTGGGTTCTCCATTGTTAATAAGAAGGATGGATGATTGCGCTCAATCTGTAAAAAAAAAAAAAAAACCAAACCCAAACTGGTACTTGCTCGATCAGAGTGCTGATTTTTTTCTCGCAGGTGAGATATACGGGCAGGGGTGATACACATTGGAAACTTAGGAAGGTTTAGCCTGTCCAAATAAATAATCTCGTGCATAACAGTGTCTTGGGCTGCAGCTGATGTGAGTCCAGCAACCCAGCAAGTCCATCTGAAGACTGCCATAACATAAGCAGTTTATCTTGTGCTTGGGGTTCCTGCCTCATTCACTCTGTCCCTATGAAATAGTGGTGAAATAGTGGATTGTGTGGTGCTTCACTCAATTGGGCCCTACTGAGAATTGCCGTGACACAGCAGCACACAGTGGGAGGAGATAATGCAACCAGTTCCAGTCTGGGTGGAAGATAACCTCTGCAGAAGAAATGGCCACATGTCATTTATGTGTTGGGGACTCCCTAAATAAGGACATGTCATGCTATAATAGCTAAGGGCTCATTCACACAGCATTCTTTTAAAGTGAATACTGGCATAAACCCAATGGGTGTTAAAAGATCAGATGTTGCCCCACTCTCTATCCCATTAACTGTGGATTCACTTGCAGTGCTCATCTGTCAGGTGGCTTCCAGATGTTCACTCCAGGGCCACTTCAAAGTCACTACTCATGGCATCATTTCAGGGAAGGCTGATGATGACTTGCTCCCATGTCATGAAACCCCTGTAGCCATCCCCATCTGTTGTGTGTGCAGTTGCCTCTGCCCGAGTTCAGCACCATAGAGTTCCAACCAGCTGCCTAGGGCATCCAAGGAGTAACTGCTACTCTGTGGTGGAGGAGGGGGGAAGCACTTGTGGACTGTGTCAGGGACTAATGTCCGTCTGTTAGTTATGGTCTCATTGTACCACATGGAGTCTGCAAATGGTGACTGCAGGTGTAGGATGTCCCATGGAGTGACCATGGGCTCCGCAGGCCTCCCCTCTCATGTATTAATAGTCTGAGTGTTGTGTGAAATCCTTGCCACTTTCTGTGCACCTTGATATTCCTTGTTCTCTGTCACCAGATGCAAATGGTTTTGTTGAAAGCATCTGACTTACCAAGTAGCAATGGTGCTGTTGTGGACTTTGATTATCCCAGAGCAATCTACAGTCTCTGATATACCATGTCCTGCTTTTCACTTCTTATATCCGAGCAACTATAGAGGAGTGGCCAAAGAGTCCTGAAGTAGGAACTACCTCTTCCATTTCATGCTACTTCCAGAACATTGCACATATGGATACTACAAAGGCATTCTCTCATGGCATTTTGATTTTGGGAAATCCCACTATGAAGTAGAGAAGGGGAAAGCCAGTAAAGTATAAGAAATCAGCAGTTATATGAATGCATTGTAACAGGATATGTCAAATAAATGCCAATTGACTACATTGTAAATTTGCAAGTGACTGAACCTAAAATGCAGCTTGGCAGCAACAGGAAAATTGGGAAAGGTAAACATGCCAGCATTTATTGGGACAGAGAGAGGAGCACTAGGAACCCAAAGAAAAGGAAAGTCATGACAAACCAAAACACAGAGTTCAGGAAAAAAAAAAATTCTTGAAGGAAATGCATTAGACTAACAAACACCAAAATAGCACTATGCAGGATGTAATCACATTAGTTTACTGTATTAAGATGATTTAAATAATGCTGATTTGAAAGCCCCCTGATCTGGAATAATAAACAAATAAATCTTGTGAATGACTATTTCAGCTTTGCAGCTAAAAATAGAAACTGATGAATAATTCTTAGGTTCTAAGACTTTGTATTGGAAAGTGAAAAGGGATAGACTAGAGAATCAACTGGCAATTATTCTTGGGGTGACATTGACAAGATGGAAGATATGATAAGGAGATGGATAAAATTCCCTGCGATTTATGGAAAAGGGAGACTTGGTAAATTCAGTGTCTTAAATCAATGCCTAACTATCTCAGCTGATCACATAATAGCACTGACAAGTTCTGGAAAAAGAATATAAGTCAACAAAAGACTACTAAATAAACCATCTACATTATTCAGATCTGATCTCTTTTAAAGTCTGTGGTGTGGGGGGGAAATAAAGAGTCTTCTAAACAGAAGTAAAATTAACTTCTGTTGGAAAGTGTTTCTAACTTCTGTTAGAAAGGTCCGTGCTACTGTCACTTATGGAAGGAACTTGATCAGGTTGGTGGTAATCAATGAAAATTAAGGGAGCTTCAACAAGGATATTAACTACTTTCTGCTCAGTACCAGATCCAGGGAATTTGGGGACTCGTGTGAAATTCGTGGTGTGAGCCCCCTACTAACATAGAAATGTTTCATGGATACATGCCCACTGCAAAAAGAAAATGTTACTATAATTCAGTTTACGTTCAGTTATGTTGATCTGCTGGACATTTTTTATGTGATATAGCTACAATTTTCTGAAGACTGTGGCAATAATAAAGAAACCAGTTATTTTTGTGTAGGCCATCTGATTTCATTGGAACAACTTGTAAGCAAAGAGTGTCATTATTGCAGCCTGTATTGACAAATGCAAAGAGCAAGATGGGGATCAGACCCTAGATTATATTTATCTTACTTTAGTTAACATGATGACATTCAGACAAAAACATAATTTTAAAATGAAGATATGACATTGATAACCTGGCACAGGACTGTCTCAAAATGCTGTACCACAGATAAAGGCGGAGTGGGGTTTAAACTTTACACTACCCCCACTCCCCTCTGGATGAGGAGGCATCTGGTTGAGGTATAGTAGCACATTTGAATAATAACACATTCATTCCCCTCCCCTCTTGGATTGGTCATTGGGAGTCATTGGGTGTTTTCAGACGTTACGGAGCCGCTTGGCCCCGTACCGAAAGCAACCCTTTCATTCCCCGCCGGGGTCACCCCGTCACGCCATATCAGACGTGCCAGGGGGATCCTGGCGGGGAATCTGGGAGGGGGCGGGGCCGCGCGGCGCAACGTGCGGCCGCACGGCCCCGCCCCCTCCACGCACCCCGCCGCCCGCCCTCCAGGGAGACGGGCGGGCAGCGGGGCCACTGCGGCCGCCGCATCGGGCCGGATGTGCCGTGGCCCGGGATCCTGTCGGGGATCCTGGGCCGTGGCAACCGGCCAGACGTTCCTTTTTTTTGGTCCCCGCTGGGGATCTTTTTGACCACGCTTCCCGGGACATTCCCCCGGCTAGCCCGGGAAGCGTGGTTCAAATTGACCCCATGCAGGTATTGACCATGGCGAACATCTGGCGGCCGCCAAACAGACGTTTGAGCCACAGTGACCACAGGTGGGTATTCACCGTGGTTCACTGTGATCTCGTAACGTCTGAAAATACCCATTCAGAGAAGCTGCCTGTTTGGAACTGGGAAGGAACTTTTCCCTGACCTGTGATTGGCCCAGGTGACTTGGGGTGTTTTTCACCCTCCATCTCCCCTTGCAGTGCTTTCAACAATGGTTTGCTTGAGGAGCTACCAACAGGACTTGTTTAAGACCAGGGCTAAGTTACAATGTAGTACCCCGCTACAATCGTGAATCCAATGCATGCGTTGATTTAAATAGGGTTCCAAAACATCAGTTACCAGTAAATCCATTATTTTGAGATGCAGTAAGAGTTGGCTGCATAGGCAGCCCACATGACCTGGCACTTTTCCCTAAGCTAGACAGCCTGCAAGGGGCAGGGACTGATCTCTAATCAATGATTGTTCAGTACCAGGTACGTTGCTTGTGCTGTATAAATATTTATACGTCATTTAATATATTTTATAGAGTATATATTAATAATATTAATAGCTTTTTTCCCTCCCCTCCTTGCCCATGAAAGGTAGAAGGTTTATTTATTATTTATTTATTATAAAAACTTACTATCCCACCTCCTCCTGCCAAAGGCAGCTTGGGGCGGCATACAATATAAAAGCATAAAACAACATGTAAACATAACTTAAAACAATAATAACAAAACCATCAATTCCCCCTCCCCAGCCCTATCCCACCCCTTCCCCTCCCTGTCTCTCTCACCAAATACCTGGTGGAACAACCAGGTTTTACATTAATGCCTGAAGGAGAGAAGCTCCCGGGACAAATAAACCTCCACCAGGTGGGAGTTCCACAACCAAGGTGTGGCAATCAAAAATGCCCTCTCCAATGTGGCCCCCCGTCGAACACAGGGGATCTCCAAAAGAGCGCCCCTAGCCAACTGCAATGACTGTTCTAGAACCCAGGGAGTGAGGTAGTAGTACAGGTAGGTGGAGCCCAGACCGTATAGGACTTTATAGGTCAGCACCAACACCTTGAATTGGGCCCGGAAGCAACAGGCAGCCAGTGCAGAGAACAGAGTACTGGTGTTATGTGCTCTCGCCAGTCTGTACTTGTCAAGAGACGGGCCTCCGCATTCTTCACCAGTTGCAGCCCCTGGACCATTACCTTGGGTAGCTCCACATAGAGTGTGTTACAGTAGTCAAGCTTTTTTTTTTTTTGTCTTTTAATCATTTATTTGAATTCCAATTTAACTTGTACATCCATTTATACATAAGGTACAATATCCAACAAGTTCCAACATTAACTTAGGTACAAGCGTTGTCCGTGTCCTTAGTAGCTATGTTCTCTTTGAAGACTTCACTTCTTGTGATGGTTCTTCTTCTCCTCTCGTGTCAACAGTTCCTTTTACCCTTAAAACTTAAGTCTGTTTTAAGTCTGTATGGCTGATAGCTCAATAAAACAAACCTGGCAATGCAACCATGCCTGTAGTTACTTAAGATCTGAAGAGCGTCCTGTACTCCTCTTTCACCATCTTCTTCCCTTCTAACACTTCCATAATAGGAGCCCATACCCCCTCAAAGTCACGGGCTTTGCCCCTCAGATTATGATGTAGCTTCTCCAATGTGCACATGTACCACAACCTGTTTACCCATTCTGCCATTGTAATCTCTTCCTCTCCTTTCCAATGTTTAGCAATTATACTTAGCGCAGCCAAGAACATTACCTTGCAAGATTCTAGGTGGAATTGTTTCATTCTCTTTTCTGGGTAGAGACCCAACAGCGGTGTCTCTGGTTTGAAAGGGATTATCTCTCCTGCTAGCCTATTTACCATTTTCCAAACCTTTCCCCAGAAGATCTGTACCCTGCACCCTGTAATCGGCTCTTTCCCCACATCCCCTCCAACAGAAGCCTTTCTCACTGGGCATGCCATGGCTAAGTCGGGTTGAGGTCAAATAGAATCTCAGCACCAGCTTAATCTGGGTCTCCTTGACCTCTAAAGAGTGCGCACATGTGTTCATATGGTGCCAGATCTTTTTCCTTTCCTGCTCTTCTATGTCAATGTTTAGGTCTCTGCTCCATCTCTATTGATTTGTTATATAGCAGGTTCTTGATTTGTTATATAGCAGGTTCTTTAGCTCCTTGTAAATCTTCCCTACTCTCCCTGCGGCTTTTGTTTGTTTGAAAAGAATTTCCTCCAGTTTGAAGGGTTCCCTGCCAAAACCTCCTCTGTTTTGTCGACATGTCGCAGTGTTGTAATTGCAAATATTGAAAGGAGTCTACACTCATTTGAAGTGTTTCCTCCAATTTTTTGTGTGTTACAAAAATCCCCTCTTTGAATAGTTTCTGCATCCTTTAATTTTAATATCTTCCTCAAAGTGGGGGCCAATTGCTGCTCTCTCATTTGCATAGATTCTAACGCTCTTTATGGTGATAAGCCACCTGTCATATTTAATTTATTTTGCATTGTGTGCCAATACTTCATAAGAGTGCCCACAAAGGGATGTTCGCACTTATGTTCTCTTCTAATAGTACCCCTGTCAGCTATAAGGTCTTTTAGGGACTCCACCTGCAGTATCTCCCTTTCTAAGCTCACCAATTCCGGAGCGTCTATCTCCTTTTACCAGTCAGATAACGCGTTTAAAGATGCCACCATATGATATAGCTTTAAGTCTGGCAAGTTAATCCTCCCCCCATCCTGGGGTCTTTTTAGTGGTAATTTTTTTATTCTTGTTTTTTTCCCATTCCAAATTATTTCACTCATCAATGAATCACTCATCCTATAAAA
This sequence comes from Sphenodon punctatus, assembly GCA_003113815.1. NCBI lineage: Eukaryota > Metazoa > Chordata > Lepidosauria > Sphenodontia > Sphenodontidae > Sphenodon > Sphenodon punctatus. The sequence goes on along the minus strand of QEPC01008573.1, from coordinate 390,517 downwards.
GGAGTTCGGAACATGAATCGGTAGGGTCATAAACCTATATAGAATCTTTGGTAATATAATAATCTTGTAGAGATTAATCTTTCCTATCCAGGAGACCATTAGGTTCTTCCACGGCTTAATCTCCTCTCTTAAGTTCTTGATAAGTGGAATGAAGTTGGCTGTATAAGGATCCTTCAAATCTTGAGTAATCGTGACTCCCAGGTATTTTATTCCCCCCTTAGCCTTAGGGAAAGGGGATATCTACAGTAGTCAAGCCTTGAGGTAGTGAAGGCATGGATGATGGTGGTAAGGTCACAGTCTGAGACATAAGGACATAACCATCACACCAGATGTAATTTGGTAAATGCACTCCTCGTCACAGCTGCCACCTGGACTTCCAGGAGGAGCTGTGAATCGAGGAGCATCTGCAACCTATGAACTTGATAAGCCAAGATGGGGTGCACCCCATCAACAATGAGGGCCTTCACTCCCTCGGCCCTCCCCACCTGCATCACCTCCATCTGGTCAGGATTCAACTTCAGGCATCTCGCCCTCATTCAGTCCCCCACTGCTGTCAGACATAGAGTAAGGAATGAAATTGTGGGGCCTGAGTCTGCTGAAAATGAGAGGTAGAACTGAGTGTCATCAGCATATTGATGACAACACAGTCCAAATCCTCTCACGACCTCACCTAAAGGCTGCATATATACGTTCAACAGGAGGGGGGACAGAATGGAACCCTGTGGAACCCCACACGTGAGACCCCAGGGAGCAGATGTACAGTCACCCAAGACCACATGGTGAGTTCTACTGGACAGGAATGAGCGAAACCATTCTAGAATGATCCTACCCACCCCAGCACAATCTCGCAGATGAGTCACCAACATCTTGTGATCAACGGTATCAAAAGCAACTGACACATCTAACAAGACCCAAAGGATTGACTGCCCCCGGTCCAAGGCACAGCACAAGTCATCGACCAAGGCCACCACAAATGCAGTCTTGGTGCCATATCCTGGACAAAAGTCAGACTGCTAGGGATTCAGAAATCTGACCTGGTCCAGATGGTCCTGGAGTTGCTGGGCCACCACCCGCTCAATAACCTTCCCTAAAAAGAAGTGATGGTTGGCCCTGTAGCATGAGAAGGTCACAGGGCCAGGTTGGCGAAACATTCTTAGTATGTTCTGGGTCAGGTTTTTCCTCAAGCAAGATTACATGGGGCTCTGCTCTATTTTTGCACTGGACTCTTCTTGTTCACTTGATATCTATGCTGAATGGTTAATAACAGGTTGCTGCCTATTTTTGCTCAAATTCTGTATCTCACCTTTTGTCTCAGTAGAGGAGGTTCAAATAGTGTTCCAATAATAATATGAAGCAGGTCGCTTTTTACACAACTATGGTACCAACAGTCATCTATCCATTAACATGCCAATCTACTTCTTTATTTCCTCACATCTATTCTATTCCCGTTCTCAAACTCTGCACATCACTGTACGTCAGAGCTTAGTCAGTAAGAAACAATTCCAATATCAGTATTTAAAATATTAAAGACCAATCCATTAAGTATTTTCCTTTTCCATTAAGTATTTTAGTGCAAATATTTTCTGTCAGTGGACGCAGTCTGACAAATCTGTATCTGTCATACTTCACTTCCAGTTTATCCAATTAAACAAAGAGATATATCTGTTGAAGGCAACTTAAATTTATTCCATGCCAAGAAGGTTTTTATGAAGTAATTCCATAGTCATTTCTAGACCTAGCTGATCATTTCATTCTGCACATGATGAGTTGTAGCTGAAGCAACCCATTTCCATTTGAGGTTTTTCCATAATTTACACCTTCAAAGCACTAGTATGTGAACTGCGACCAATGTGGAATCTTAAAAGTATTCAGATTTGGAGCATGTTTTGCTAAGATAGTGACTTCCAGGACTGAAGCACTTCCCACGATGCAATGTTAATTCATTCTGCGGGGATTTATGGAATGTAAATCAGAGGGCGGGGGTAGGAGAGAGAATATCATGCAAATGTAGTTCAGTATCATTTCTCTGACAGGGGTTGGAACCAGGTTCTTCAGAATAAGATGCAGGAAAATGCACAGTGAAAACCTCTGGAGTAACCTGCCTATTGAATAAATGCTCTTTCTTAATCCCCATGAATTAGTGGTTACTTGGTAGAAGGCTATGTCTTCATTGTAAAAAAATGATATTGATAAATATTATCCATACTCAAACTACTTCACCTCAATATTCACTTCATGTTCTGGTGCTGCCCTGATTGTGTATTGCATCCATTTCTTGTTCTTGGCAGAGACCTTTTAAGTCCAGTTCCATATGGAAAGAGAGCTGATGCAATCACTCTGTGTGTGTGTGTGTGTGTGTGTGCTTGTCTCTCCTTAAAAACTTTGATCCCATAGGCCAGTTTCAGCCATGGCTGAGACACAGCAGGCCCAAAGGCACATATAGAGCCAAATACAGAATTAGGTGAAATGGAGGCCCAAAGGAAGAGGGAAGAAGCCCCACCCCATGAAGCCTCCTGCCCCTTCCCAGTTCCACTGGCACTGAGCAAGACTGAGGGTAATGACCATGCCAGCTAAAAACAGTCAGCAGCACCCATTGGTGTCACCCTTTGACTGCTGCCTTCAGGAAGACTGGCCCATCTATAGTACCTGGAGAAAGGAGCAGGTGAGGGAAATCCTCCAATCATTCCAGCTTCTGGCTAAGTAACTCACTGCCTAGAGGCATAAACAAGCCTTCTTCCATCACAGTTAGGGTGGCCATACCTCCCCTTTAAAAGAGGACACTTATGAAAAATACATGATGCAAGGTTGTACTGGAACCAATGGAGCCCTGCAACAAACATTTTTCATAAGCTTCCTCTTTTAAAGGGGAGGTATGGCCACCCTAACTACAGTTGAGACACATCAGGCCCAAACACAGAAATTAGGGATGGGCTAACAGATCACGCTTTGGGTTCGGCCGTTCGATTCGGCTGCGTTCAGTTCGTCCATTCGTCCATTTGGTTAGTTCGCCGGGTTTGGGTTCGACCATTCGGTTCGGCCGTTTGGTTCAGGTTCGGCCGTTCGGGAAATGTTTTGTTATGGTTTTTTTTTTATCTTTTATATGGTTTTTTATTTGGTTTTATATGTTTTTTTGGTTTTTTATTTGTTTTTTTGGTTTTTATATGGTTTTTTTTTTATTTAATTTTTTTATCTAATATTATATATGTATATCTACACTAAATCTAACTGCTATTAACTATTCTAAATTCTATGAACTAAATGTATTACATAATAAGTACACAGGCCTACTCCTACAAACACTAAAACCAAATCACTAACGCGATCTCTATCACTAAGCTAGCTCCTACAGCTACATCTATCTATCTATCTATCTATCTATATATCTATGGGATGGGGGGGAATCACAAACAACACAAGGTTTCAGTTTAAGGTTTAAGTTTCATTTCAGTACAAAACTGAAATGAAACTTAAAGCAATCTAATAATTTAGATTGCTCCGAACTTCTGAACCGCGAACTCAGAACTTCTGAACCACGCTCACCCATCCCTAACAGAAATATAGCCAGATACAGAATTAGGAGAAATAGGGCACAAAAGGAAGGGGCCCCACCCCATGAAACTCCATCCGATGTAAGCTCCTAGCCCTTCCCAAACCCACTGGCACCAAACCTTCCCACACCTTATTGGGACAGTGGTTGTCATACAGCTTCTACTCCTCCCACCCCCAGTAACCAGCCCACAAAACTGAAGAAGAGAGAAGCATTGGTTGTTCATTAATAGAGCTGAAACTCAATTTTGCAATTCTTGCTTTTCTCAAAAAGAATCAGGATTCTCAGCTTGTTCTTGCAAACAAGAATGAGATGAGAATTGCCTGGATTCTCACTGAGAAAAAAGTGAGAAGGGCCTTTTGAAAAGCTTGGCTAGGCTTGCAAAAGACCCTGTATGCCATCTGCTCCAGCCGCTGGTTATATCTCTCCCCACTCGACATTACTGTTTGGAGACAGGTGGAAGTCAGGTTGCAATAAATTAATTAATTTAATTAAATGGTCATGCTGAAATGGCTCCAGCAGCATTATAGTCTGGGAGCTAGCAATAGTTGTGTGTGCACTTCAACGTCCCCTAAGTCTGACTTCAGATATTAAAATTATACTAATTGGGAAGTTGATCTGACCCATCTACACATTTCTGGACATGGTTATTTGGCAGCCATCTTGGATTCAAGATGGCGGCTGCAGCACAGGCCTTATACGTACTGTGGCGCTTTCACTGTTAGGTTTAGAAAAAAAATGTTAAATTGAAGGGTATGGTAAGGGGATTATTACTGGTTCCTAAGAACTGTACTGCTAATGACATAGACATAAGAAAACCAAAAGAAATATGAAAATACATGGAAAAAAACAATTTATTATCCATACGTTTCTTATCAGTTAGTACCTTAATTCAAGGAAATTGTTCATTATGCAGCTAAGACTGAAACATTAATAACGTTTGAACAGTTCCCCAACAAAAACTATAATATTCAATGTTATATTTTCTACGTTCACAACAACTCCTATGTTGCTCTTCGTAATGGGTTCTTGCAATTGTCACGTCCTTCAGTATTGCAGAACTGAGAACATGGAATGTTCAGAACCCAGCAAGGGCAGACAGCTTGCCTGGTACATTTTCCACATGTACAAGGCTTAGGGAAATCGGGGGGCAAAGCTGTTCTCATGATAACCTGTGGCAACAGAATACCATTGTTGAAGGTGTACCACCTTTGGAAAAGGGCAGCTGGTCTGTGCATGTGTGAATGGCACATTTGTGATTTACACAAAACAGTTGCCCTTTTTCAAAATGGTGGTGGCATTGCTGGTGCCATTTTAGAAGAGGGCTGTGCATGTGTATGCATGCCCATTGTGCACATGCTCAGTGATTTTAAAATATTTTTTGTGAGATATCTCATGAGGTTTCATAACGGGGATGAGATATTGACAAGATCTCTGTCCCAGACAGAATCACGCAAGATATCTCGTAAGAATTCAGTTTGATTCTCAGTTCAACCCAGAACTTGCTGGCAGGAAGCTGCTTGCAAGAATCTGCACCTCCGCCTACTCTTAGCAGCCATTGAGGGCAGGTCTTTGGCCCTCTTCCTGTGGGCTTCCAATCTACCTACTATCGTGCTTCTAGGCATGTGCAAACAGAACCGAGTTCAGAAATTTGGTTCTGTTCCGTTTGAAAATCGAGTTCGGTTTGAAAGTTTGGTTCGGTCGACCAAACTATTTGAGTTCGGTCGAATTACGAACTTCCGAACCGAGTTCGTACATTCAGAACCGGGTTTTGGCCTTCCAAACTGGTTCGGATTCAACTGAACAGTTTGGTCGAATTCAAGTTTGGTTTGAAAGTTCAGTTCGGTCGACCAAACTATTTGAGTTCGGTCTGAACTCTGAACTTCCGAACTGCGTTCGCACATCCCTATGAGCTTCGTCCTTGTCTTTTGGCCTTCTGCCCCTCAGCTAAGTATGGCATAAATTAGTCTGTAGAATCAAAAGTAAGTCTGGGACTGGTTGGACACCTGATTGATAATATCTAGTGCTGGAGGAAATGCTGGCAGCTGCATGGGGGCACTGGCTGGGCTCCTGATCCCCAGAGGAGTGTGAAGGAATGGGTGCTGCTTGTCACACTGAAAGAGGGCAACTATGGCAAGGTATACAGCCTTCTGGCCTCCCTGTAGATCAGGAATAACCTCAGGCTTAGGGACCAAATGCAGCCAATAGCTAGTTTTTATTTGGCCCCTTTCCAATTCCACAGCAATGATGGGCATGAGCCAAAGGTGAATTATGTTTCTGTTTGTTCTGAGAACTTATTATTCAGATAAGCTAGTGGTTATCCCACACTTTTTACTTTTGTTCCTGTCCAAAGGTGAGTAGGAACACAAACATTCATAATAATAGGTTCACGTGGAAGGAAAATATGGCCCCCTTCCTTGCCAAAACATCTAATTGAGCATTGCCTTTCCATATTAACTTTGGGACCCTCTTGCCAATTTTAGTCAAGTCAGGTGGTGTAAAGAAGTCTCAAAGATAAATAGGATGTCCACATTATTAAGTGGAAATGGCTCCTTTTGTATCTCGCTAAGTCTCATTGGACATTTTTACACACACATTAAAGTTCCAATTTTTCAATCTTCTGGGTTTACAAGTCCACAAGTAAGTTCTGGATTCATTTTTCACACACACACTGCCTGAGGCAGTTCGTGGATGCATTCTTCACACAGACATTGCCCTGAGGTGGCCTAAAGTAGCCGCAGCTGTAGATGTGACAGACTGTCATGGAAACCAAGTGACCACAGCTGCCTGGAGCAAAGCAGTTTACCAGGAGAACCTTTTACACAAAAAAGTTCTGGGAGAAGCTCTAAGCAGACGTTCAAAGATCTGGATGTTTAAGATCTGGGTGAGTGATTTAGACAAACAGAAAGTTCAAGATGTAACAGCAAACATCCAGGAGAAATGTGTGTGTAAAAACACCCATTTGACTTAAGGAGATGGCTTGGACCTGCCTTGGAGAGGGCTAAGGCAGCTGCCACCTTCTGGGTCGGAGTACAGTGCACAACAATTGTGCAAGCGAACCCAGGTGGGCAGAGACAGGGAAGGTGGAGGAACTGAACTCTCTCCATTCCCAGCACCCCACCCCTGTAATAAAGTACAGCCATGACAAAGTGCAGGCAAAGGGAAACATGAAAACAGCCACATGTCTACCAAAGCAGCTATCAGTCCACTACCATGCTGTCTGTCCAGTCTCTTCCAGTCACCATTAACTCCACGGATCACACATCAGTCACACTGACGGTTCATAGCGAAAAGTTTGAACGGGATCCAGGCACCTTTCAGGGTGTGAGCCCCCGCCCCCTTTCCCCTCAACAGGTCAGTCATTCTGCCAGCCCATAGCACAAAGTTCCAGTGAGGTCCCAGTGCCTTTTGGAGGGTGGGGAGCCCCCCCCCCTTTACTCCACAGATCAGTTACAATGGCAGCCCATAACGGAATGTTTTAATGAGGTCTCAGTGACTGGGGTGGTTTTGGGAACCTACTTCCTGCACATATAAACCCAATTTATACTTGCCCCTCTGGTAGACCCATGCCAACATATGCTGCACCACCATATAGTGAGTGTCGGAAGCATTCCTGCATGCTAGGGTGACCTGCACCTCCAGCCATACAGGTAATGAAGCTCAGCTGCAGTTGGATCCTCCTCTCAGTAGGCAGCTTTTCCCAACAACAGGAGGTTGAGCTCCAGCATCCATTCAAGGCACTCATGCAGTCCCTCTGTGTGTCTCCTTGCCTGCAACAAGAGGATTTGAAATGGTTTAAAATCATTTTAATTATATGTTTTTAGAATGTTGTTAGCTGCCCCGAGATGCTTGTAAGCAGGAGGGGGACACGTATAAATGTAATTATAAATAAATAAATAACCAGTGACAAAAGAAAGTGGCAGAGAGACTGCCATAAGGCACAGGCTAAATTCTGGAAGCTCAAAAATGTCCTGCAAAGCAATGCTCTCATTCACATCCATGGCCCCATCACCCCCATCAGCAGCCCACAGCACCTGGAAGCCAAGTTTGGCCACCCGGTGCTACGACTCTGGCCCATACACACAGTGCCCCAGGAAGCTGCATACACCGGCTCATGACCCCATAGCCAACCTCCCTGCAGAATGACCCAGCCAGCAGCCCGTACTCATCCCTCCTCCTCAGTCACATGTCAGCCAGGACCAAGATGTCACCCCTCCCTCCAACTTCTCCCTGCCCCATATGCCAAGTGGCAGCATCAGGAACAGGCTGGAACACCAGTCATGGTGGGCTGGCCCCATGGTGGGCTGTACACAGAAGTAGCTCGGGAAAGCAGAATGGGGCAGGAGCAGTTCAGGCCAATTTCAAACAAGAAAAAAATGGTAACATACATATGATAAGGAAATATCTGAGTCCATGTCTGTAGCAGGCTCCACCTGCCAAGGATCCATTTTGGGGTGACGGGAAGCCACACCAACGCACCCCAAAATTTGCAAGGTTTTATTGATATTCTTACCCTGGCTCGCTTCGGGGTCTTACAGCTGCCCCTCGCTCAGGGTAACTTTATCTGGGGACGCAGCCCCTCCTGGGGCTGTCACCCCTACCTTTTCTTGGGGATACAGCCCCTCCTGGGGTTGTTGCCCCTACCTTTACTTGGGGACACAACCCCTCCTGATATGCAGGGCACTACTCAGGCACTCTCCCCTCTTGGGCTCTCCACCCTGTCCCACTGCTCAGGGCACTCCTCAGGACTTTCCTTAGCCCTTTCAGGGCCGTAAAGCTGCCCCTCACGTAGCACTTTGGGGACAAGCCCCTCTTGGGGTCGCAGTCCCTTCACTCAGGGTCTCAGCCCCATACCCCTACTTGGGGATGCAGCCCCTTCACTTGGGGGCTGAGTCCCTACCTGTCCTGGGGATCAGTCATGCCCCAGTCCTGACTCCCTACCAGACACTGCAGAGTCTCTAGAGTCTCCCCCTCTGGGGATCTCAGCAGGTGTCCCCACTTCCTTTATCCTAGCCCTTCCGGGCATCTCACAGCTCTGTGTTCCTGGGGTCTCTCACCCCCAAAGCTCCTGGCTCCTTGCTGACACCAGCCTCCTGCTGTCTCTGAGCCCCTAGAGTCGGGCTCCTCCTCTGGGCCCTGGCTCCTTCTCTTTGCCCCGCGGCGCTTCCTTCCCGCTTCTGGGTCTGGCAATCTCGCGGTGCTGCCTCAGCTGCCACTGGCCAGTCTGCCCATGGCATCTGCTCCAGTCAATTACAGGCAGGCAGCTTTTAAACCCCCACCACCTGCAGAGCCACCGCCTGGCCGCTGTCACTTAAAGAGACAGCCCCTGCTGTCTATTTGGAACAGGGGCGCCCAGCGCTTCCCTGTTACATTGCTAACCAAGTGGGAGCACAGCTTCCACAGAGAAATCCCCAGACAGATTTTGAGCATCCCAAGGAGTCACACACCTGACTGCATCATTACAAGTATTTTTTTTATTTTTTAACAAAGGCGTGTCCATTTGACGGTGGCCCGCAGCGAGACAAGTGTTGGTGAGATGAAGAACAGCTATAGACTTGTCCATGCGGTACAGTACAGTTTATTCACCGATTAGCCATAAATATCGGTTACTACATAAAAGCAAACAAAAAGTGTACAGATAAAACCATATACAAAATTTAAACAAAACAGACACATGTGTGACATTTTGTTGTGTACATGAATAGCTAAAAAGTCAAACGATACCATAGATTGAATAGTAAAACCAAAAGTGGAGGTTAGTAATAATTTAAGTTTGCATCTCACGTCGAGCTTCTTTACCCGCTAATATAGGAGTAATTCACTGCATTCTTAAGTCCTCATAAAAATGGCAATAAAAGATAACATGTTCCAAATTTTCTATTTCTCCAGATCCACAGGGGCATACACATTGCTCATGATATGTTCAGTTATATTGGCCTATGATCATAGCTGAATCAAATAGCTGGAAATGAAATAAGGTGTAAACTCTGCAAAGTGGAGGGTTATGCAACACCTCCAAATAAGGTTCAAAATTAAAAGTGCATTTAAAAAAAGAACATCGACGTGCTGCCTTTCAGCAAGCAACATCTGCTAAATCTTCATGGCGTTCCATATCAATGAGTTGTTGTTTGACCAGGTAAATTTGCTGTGCTGGTGTTTTATCCAATAAAAACTGAACAGATAACCTGCCCTGGCAATTTTCTTTGAAACTTGGGAAATCCAGGGATAAACCCGTCTACCTTTATGTTCAGTGTCTTCCAGAAAACACAGATAAGGTAAACGATGGATATTCAAGTTACAGAGTTTAGACCAATATTTCACAGAGGCAATAGAAGCCAGACAATGAACTGAGTCCACTCCTGTCTAAGCATGAATAACTGAACCTGGCACATTCTTAGGTACAGCTAACAATTGTCTAAGAAACTAATTTTGGGTGATTTCCAAAACATTGCTGGACGAGGAGGATACAATTTCTGCTCCATAAATAATGGGTTTTGTGAGTTAGCTCTATATATTTTGAGTGCTGAGTTCACCTTGGAGTACTTTGAGGCAGCTGCTAATCTTAAGATTCCCTTTGATGAGGAAGTTGTCTTTCAAGCCACTAGTGTCCTACATTTATTCCAGGAGCCAGAACTGGTAAAGATAATACCTAGGCACATATATGAACTAAACTACGACAGTTGGTGTCCATCCAGAGTCCAACTGAATCTAGGAAGAGTCTTCCCTATGACCATAACCTGGGACTTAGCATAGTTAATCTCCAAGTCAATATTCTGCTGAGATTGGCCAGCAGCCTACGTACTCCCTTCTGTGTTTGAAATAGTAAGACTATATCATCAGCATATAAAAGGATAGTGAACGAGTTCCTAATTTAGGGGGGACATACTCCTCTGAATCCATTATCTGAACAATATCATTGATATTTAAATTAAAAAGCAAAGATGCAAGTACACAGCCTTGCCTGATGACACCTGACGAAGTAGAAAAAGATTTGGATAGTGCTCCTTCTGGGCTATATCTCACCCTTGCCTTGACCTTCCCATGCACTAGAAGGACAGGGCATTTTTAGACACACATTAAAGTTCTGGATGTTTCAATCTTCTGGGTTTACAAGTCCACAAGTAATTTCCGGATTCATTTTTCACACACACACTGCCCTAAGGCAGTTCCTGTATGCATTCTTTACACAAACACTGCCCTGAGGCAGCCTAAAATAACCACAGCTGTAGATGTGAAAGACTGCCATGGAAACCAAGTGACCACAGCTGCCTGGAGCAAAGCAGTTTGCCAGGAGAACCTTTTACACACAAAAGTTCTGGGAGAAGTTTCACACAGAAGTTCAAAGATCTGGATGTTTAAGATCTGGATGAGTGATTTAGACACACAGAAAGTTCTGGATGTTACAGCAAACATCCAGGATAAATGTGTGTCTAAAAACACCCAAATGAGATCCATGTATCACATTGTTTGGCAGCTGTGGTCAGATCTGAGTTTATTGTCCTTCACTCCCTTGTTATCCCTACCTCAGATCCTTTGTCCACTCCCAGCACTGATTCATGTCCCAGTGGTAGCTGAGTTCCGCCATCCAGGTGGTGATCCTTTGGTACACCTGCTCATTCCTGTGTGTTATGCACAGGTCAAACTGGACCTACACATTCCCCTTAGGGGTGTGCAAATTATTTTTGAATATAATTTGCTTCTTCATTCATTTTCAGGTCTTTAGTTACTAAAACAAATAGGGCACCATTCATTTAAGTAACTGAAAAATAAAAATGAATTGTACACCCCTTGTACGTCCATAGGCCAATGAATGCCCTCATCTTGTCCTCAGACCATGGGACCTGCTTCTGGCGTGTGGCTTGGGGGCCTTCACTCCAAATGATGTCTCTGGGGTGACAGTGCAGGTGGATGCCTGTGAAAATGGTGATAGACACCCACCACGTATAAGTTGTGCATACCATGGGATGGATGCTGTGCCCGCGCCACCCCCTGGGTGTGCTGACTTACTGTACTGTAGTCTGTACTGGCCATCCTCCTGCTGCATGATCCTTTTGTCTGAACCTTGCTCAGTTGAAGAATGGCATTAGAAACAAACTAGGGATGGGCGAATGTGATTCGTAAGTTTGGACTTCGTCCCGAACTCAGCTTGTTTGGATGCCCGAACACGAACCGGAACCCGAAACCAAACACGAACCGACCAAACTGAACTCAATTCCGAATGCCGAAATGACTGAACAGTTCGGTCAGTTCAGATTGCATTTGGGTGAGTTCGGGTGGCTAAAATGACAAAAACGTGGTGTACTGGAAGGCCAAATTTGGCAGGGAGGGGGAGTCAGATGAGGAGCAGACTTCCAGGCACCAGGGGTGGAGGGTGGAGAGGCTTGGAGTAGCAGCCAGCCTGCCCAATCACCATCCCTTTTCACCTCAGACCACTGGCTTCGCAGTCTGCGATTGGCCACGGGCTAGGCTGCACAGAGCCAATGGGGCCTGCGGTGAGGCGGGCGCAGCAAGAAACAAAACTGATTGCCTCCCACTTCCCAACACCTTCTGAGCTAGTCACTTTTCCTGAACAGCAGGCGTTTCAGAAGGATCCCTCTCTCCCAGCAGTTTTTGTTCTTTCCTATTCCTAATCCATTTCCATCCTCCTCCTATTTCACCCATCCAACCCATCTACCTCCATATTCTCATTTATTTAGCTTAGCTTAGATAGATTTAGTTGTTATTTTTTGTTTTTATCCCTCCCTGTGTTCCCTGTGTTCAATCTTCCTTCCTCCCTCCCCCCTCCATTGAATCCTT
>QEPC01008573.1:355011-377299 GCA_003113815.1 Sphenodon punctatus | reverse complement strand
AGCAGCAGCAGCAGCAGCAGCAGCAGCAGCAGCAGCAGCAGCAGCACTATCAGCTACAGAGGGGGGCACAGGGAGAGTGCCAGCAGCACGGTGGGCATGGGCAGTCTACAGTCAGGGTCCCAGTACTTCCCTTCACAGGACATCACCGTGATCACGGACAGTGAGTCATAGACAGACACTAGTGCTGCAGAGGAGATGTCTGTAGCTGAGGCGATGGCTGAGCCTCCTCCCAGAGCTGTGTCGCCAGTGCCACCAAGTTATCCGCCTCCCAGCAGTGCTGGCAGCAGTGTGTCAGCCAGGGCGGGAAAGAAGGCAGGAGGGGGGGAAAATCCTCAGTCTGGGATCATTTTAAGCAGGTGCAGGCAGATGATACCAGAAAGGTGCAGTGCACGTTGTGCAATAAGCTGGTGGAGCGTGGGCAGCTGCTTGCCAATCTTTGGACAACTGCAATGGTGAGGCACCTGTAGTCATGCCACAGTGCTCTGCTGCTCAGCGGAAAGGCAGGGGAAGTGGATGCCAATGGGTTCCCGACTGCAGCGTCCAGTCACCCAGCTCCTTCAGTGGGCAAGCGTCCTGCACCAACTGCTCCTGCCTCTAGCAGCAGAAGCAGTATGAGGGCAGAACAGCAGCAGGAGCCTCACCAGCAGCCATCAGTCCACCATGGAGGAGCTGGGGTGGGGGAATTTGTCAAGGCCATCATCAGGGCACCATGGCACAGGCTTCCAAGAGAAAGCGAAGCGCCTGTTGGCAGAAATAATAGCCCTGAATGGCCAGCCCTTGTCAAATGTGGAGGACAAGGGCTTCCAGTGGCTGATTGGGTTCCTGGTCTCCAACTTTAAGCTGCCTTCCCGCTCCACCCTGAGTCGGATTGTGGTGTCACAGCTCTACAGGGCTTTGAAGGAGTGGGTGAGGGAGCAGATTGCAGGGGATGGGGGGGGCATGGTCCACTTCACCACTGACCTGTGGTCTGCCAGAAATGCCCCGCACGCCTACCTGGCATTGACTGCACACTGCTGGCAGGACCCAGAGGTAGCGCTTGGCAGTAGCAGGAGGGTTCCTGAAACAGGGTATAAGTGGGTCCTGCTTCAGGCACAAGTCATGGACAGCTCCCACACCTCAAGGAACCTCAAGGTAGCCCTGGCCACCATGGTGAGGGAGTGGGTCACGCCAGCCGCAAACTTCCACAAGGGGTGTGTGTTCGCGGACAATATCATAATGGCAGTACATGACGGGGGCTTCACAAGCATCCTTTGTGCCGCGCACACCCTCAATCTTGTGGTGAAGGACACTCTGGGCTTGGGGGAGAAGGGGATTGGGTCAGACACCCTTAGCTCCTTGGTCTAACGGGGGTGAAAGCTGGCGGGGTTCTTCAACCACAGTGTGATGGGCAGCAAGCTCCTCCAGGAGAAGCAGGCCGAGGAAGGGTCCCCGGTGCACATGCTCATCCAGGATGTCGCCACCAGGTGGAATTCCACCTTCTTGATGCTTGAACGGCTTCTTGAGCAGAAAGCCGCCCTGCATCAGGTGGAACTGGAGACAGACATCGAGGCACCTCCAGGGTACAACAGGGAGGAATGGAAGATTCAGGCTCACACAGTCTTCATTCTCAGACCGTTTCTGGCCGTAACGGAGACCATGAGCAGCTCCACCGCCACCCTCAGCCAGGTCACCCCACTGGTCCATAGTCTCAAGAGGAGCCTGGACGAGATTCTCAGGGGGCAGGATTGTGGCACTCCGGGCAGGAAGATCTCTGATGAGGCACTTGACCTGGCATGGAAGCTAAAGGTGGGGCTGAGTGCGCGCTTTGATGAGCTCCTGTGACGGGAGGAATATTTCTTGGCAACCATGCTGGACCCCAGGATCAAGGGCAGCATGGCACGCAAGACAGCGGTCTATGGCCTCTAGAAGGGTACGCTGGTGCAGAAGGTCTGACAGGCAGAGCGGACCATGCAGCAGGATGCCCCTGGGATTGGTGGGAGTGAGAGCAGCAACCCCTTCCAGCCATCTGGGTCTATACCTGCCCCCAGCCCTAGCGGTAGTAGCTGCAACAGCAGCAGGATGAGCAGCAGCAGCAGGATCCCTACTAGTGCCAGCAGCTCCTCCTGTGTGAAGTCCACTTTGGGGGGCATGGGTCCCAGCACAAAAGGGTAAGCAGTGTGGCTAAGGGCAGTGGAGCAGGTGGTGCCCACCCAGAGCTACCAGAGGGAGTATGATAGTGCCTCATCAGCAGTGGAGACCTATCTGGAGGAGGAGCGATGCATTGATCCCAGCAGCGATCCCTTGGCCTACTGAGCCTGCAAGGCCAATGTGTGGCCGGCCCTGTCAAAAGTGGACAAGGCTATCCTGTTCTGCCCACCAACCAGTGTCCCCAGCAAGAGGGTGTTCTCCATGGCGGGGAACATTTTCTTCCCGCACTGCCTGAGACTGGGGGCCAAGTTGGTGGAGCAGTTGCTGTTCCAGAAGGTGAACCTTCCGCTGCTGGGATTCCCCAAGCTGCCCCTGGACAAGGAGTGATGGTGGAGTGGCACATGCCATCCCATGCCAGGGGAAGTCTTGGGATGGGGCTGCTCCTCCTCCTCCTCCTCAATCTGGGCTAGGGCTAGTGCTCCTGTGTTGCTGAGGTGCCGTCCCTCCCTCCCAATCCCTGGCACCTGCCCTGCCTCTCTCTCTCTCATACTAGATGGCCTCGGCTGCCTTATCTGACTGACCTCATGATGCAGGGTGGCATTGGGAAAAAACTGTAAGCTTGCCAGCCGGCCTATACCTAGCTACATGATCTTGGCCTGCCTATGTGACACTGACTGGCTCTTGCTCTCTCATGCTGCGCCACCAGCTCCCGATGCCTGCTTCCCATCCCGCTGACAAGGAGCCTGTCTCTCTTTCTCTCTGTCACACCCACCCACACAAACACAAGCTCTGCACCTCCTGAAGGGCTGTCTGCAAGTTGAGAACCTGCTGCTGGCACAGCACATCTTTGGGTTAATAACAACGCTACATGGGGTGGCAGGCACTGCTGGTAGGGATTGACAAGTTGTATGAGATTCTGCCACCTGCCAGCCAGAACTTAAACACATAGGGATAAAAAATTGGACAGGTCAAACGAAGCTCGTAACAAGAAATACAACTTTTTAAAAACTATTTAAATAACAACAAGAAGAACAAAGCAACAACAACATTCTGAAACCAAAAGCAAACATTCAAAGGCAACTTATAAATTAAACTATGAGTCTCTGGGCCTGCCCAGGACTTGAGGGAAAGGCAACAGCCATTGGGGTGCAGCACAGGGCTGAGGGCCGGCCACCCGGGACTCTGCCAGCTCATAGCCATGAGAGACGGCAAACTCCATGGCCCCTTCCATGTCCCGATGCCACCTGGAGAGCGCCTGGTGGTATATTTCCAGGTGTTCCTATGCCTCCACCTTTTTCCTCTCCACCTGGACCACCTGGAACTGTTCCACCAGGCAGTTCTCCATGGTGACTGCTGTCTCCTGCAGGCTGGCCACAAAGTCCCGGTTCGGCCTCTCCAACTCGGCCCTAAAGGCCTTGGCCTCAGCATTCCCCCAGGGCCCGGGGGTCTCCACATCGGGGCTGGAGGGGTGGGAAGGGCTTACATGCTATCACTTGCAGGTTGCCTCCCCCCCCCTTTCTGGTGCTGTTGCTCTGGCTCCACGGCCACGCCAGAGTCCTCCTGCCGCCTCACCGTCTGGCCATGGAGCTTTTCAATGTGAGTGATTAGCCCCAACGTGGTCTCCTCTCTGCCTCCTTAATCTTTTGCTGCAGAACTAAAGAGCATAAAAAGATAGGAACATAAGACGTGCCATACTGCATCAGACCAATGGTCTGTTTCAAGCCCTTCTGGATTCTGTCTCCACAAGTGGGTGGGTGGGTGGCCAATCTCTTTCTGCAGGGGACATCCATTCCTAACAGGTCATAGGGCAATCCATTCCCTGTTGTTCCAGTCCCTGTGTCTTACCTTGCAGATGGCGGTTCTGTCACCCTTGTCATAAAACCTCCAGACATCGGAGCGGTTTGTCTGCTGACTGTCTGGGGGTGGCACTGGTGAGTCTGACCTCCGTCTGGGTGTCCTGTGTGGTGGGGCACCAGTGCCGGCATCCGATTCCTCTCTGAAACAGGAACACATAAACAACACCTAAGTACTGGATCTGATGGGGATGGATCCAGCCCTATTGCAGTTGGTGAAAGCTTATTATAGCAACACGACGACAACAGTTAGATTCGGCCCAAGGGGCAAATTCACGAAGCCCTTTCAGACCACCATAGGGGTCAAGCAAGGATGTGTAATTGCACCAACATTATTTAGCCTATATATTAATGACTTGGTGCCAACATTGAAGAGCAAGTGGCACCATCATCCTAAAATGGTAGGGGGGGATATGTTTGCTTTTCTATATGCAGACGATATAGCCTTTGTGTCACTCTCCAAGATTGGGTTACAGAGGATATTAAATAAGTTAGGTCAGTATGCAGAACAAAACAATCTGAAAGTAAGTGTCCCTAAATCTAAGATGATGATCTTTGGAACAAAGAAAAATCCTGGGTGGGTTCTTGGGAAGGAGAAATTGGAGACTGTCAAGACCTTTACTTATTTGGTAGTAACTTTTAATAAATCCTTGACGTGGTGTGATCACATTCATAGAATAAGATTGAAGGCAGAGCAGGCGGGTGGGGGGATCCTGTCTTTTTTACAATCGCACAGGGAAACGTGTTTGTTTGGAAGCCTTGAGGGTGCTGGAAATTAAGTTGGATGCTATATTCCTATATGGGGCAGAGTTATGGGGGTTGGAGAGGAAGGCTGGCAAGATACTTGAGGTGACACAGGCAGCCCTTATAAAAAAACTATTAGGGGTGCAAAGATCTACCCCGTGAGCAGTAGCCAGAATGGAGGCTGGGGTGCTAAATGTGGCGACGAAGGCAAAACTTAAGGCCCTGAGTTATTGGCTAAAAGTGAAGACACTTCACCCAGACCGTTTCCCAAAGCGTATTTATCTGGGGATGGCGGAGCTCCCCTTGAGAGAGAAATCCTGGCTGGTGGAGGTGAGGGAAGTATTGGAAGATTTGAACCTAGTATCCCTTATGGATAATACTGATCCAATTCCAACAACCCTGGACAAGGATTTAGTAAGACAGTGGGTGGTGGACTGTTCTAGACAAGAGGATCGTGAAAGGGTAAGCCAGTATAAGTATTTAACTGGCAATATATATGGAAATTGGAAGGAATCTCCAGGGCTCTATCTGAGGTTGCTGCGGCAGCAGTGGAGGCAAGCCATGACAAAAATGTTTTTTGCCCAGATACCCTCCAGTCTTCAGGAGGGTAGCTGGGCGCAGGTTCCTTTGAAGGAGAGGCTTTACCCATGTAAATCAGGTAAAATAGAAGATGTGTGCCATGTTCTGTGGGAATGTCAATTCTATGTAATAGAGAGGCAGAAGTGGCTGGCCTTTTTAGAGGTTGTATCCTTGGGGGCTACTGTACACAGGAAAACAACTCTATGTTTACAAGATAAGAGTTGGGGAACAATAATGGCTTTGGCCAGATTCCTGTATGCAGCACAGCTGCAACGTAAGAGGAGGGTAAAGGAGATTGAAAACTGAAAAGGTATAGGACAAGTGATATAAAGGGTTATTCTTTGCTCTTATGTGTGTTTTCTCCCCGCTTACCTTATAATGGCAAATATTGCCCAGAGATGTGTATAAACTGTGCCTTGGAAAATCATACAAGGAACTAGGGTTGTTTTTCCAAGCAATTTTATTTTTGTACTTTTTGTATAAAATTTGTGTGGTTTTTGGCTGAGGCCGTTAATAAATCAAATCAAATCAAAAATCACCTAAGTACTTTCATGCATGTATGATGATGCCTCTAGTCCTCCCTCCTTGGGGTTCTAGGGATGGCAACGGGAGATGGTGACCCTGGCTGGCATGTGCAAATCCTGCCCCCCTTGGACTGCTGCTGCTGCTAGGGAGGGATGACAATGGAGAGACCCTGGCTGGCACGTGCAAATCCTGCCCTTATTTTGGGGTGCTAGGTAGGGATGGCAACTGGACAATGGGGATGGCTGGCAGCCACATGTTTGGGTGGGAGTGCTGCTCGTGCCTGACTGCTGGAAGAGCCCCCACACTACAGTACCCTCTCTCTCTGTGGAAGACATCCGCAGCTACCTGCTGATGCCCACGGTTTGTGCCTGAACGATGCCCACCACCCACTCACTCACCCGCACGCCAGTGAGCTCACGCTAATGGATAGAGCCTTAAGTTTCTAGTCCTCAAATTTTAAAAAAAGTTTACAGCAGTGGCAGCAGCACCTCCTGGCAGCACTGGCAGCAGTGGCAGCAGCACCTCCTGTGCCCACCGGATCTGGCTCCTCCTCCACCACCGAAGGTCCAGCAGCGGCTGGAGGAACCTCTTCCTCCACCACTGGCTCCACCACCTTGGCCTTCCCACAGGCGCCGGGCAGGCTAGTGGTGGTGGAACTGGTCACCTTCTGCTCCATTTTTTTTTAAACACACACCCAACACAGCCAACACAACACACACAGCACCCACCAACCAGCCAACCACCAACCAGCCAAACCTAAACCAACCCACACCACACAGCCAAAAAACACATGAATCAAAAACGAACACGCAGCCAGCCACAACACACGCTCTCACCCACATAAGTTCCACACGCACTTGAATTGCCTGTTTCCAGGGTGATCACGAGCTCTCGCGATACTTTTTCCGAACGCCCAAACCGAACATGACCGAACCGAACGGCCGAACCCAAATGCGGCGACCGAACCGCTGAACCAAACAGGCGAACCGAACTGAATTACTGAACCCGAACCGCGATATGTTCGCCCATCCCTAACACAAACTGCCATACATATAGGGATCACCCAACTTGGTCATGCCTTTCCTGCTGGGGACATCTCATGTGGAGGGCATGTGGAATGGTTGCTCTGTCAACTGCTCTGGACTTTTTACCCGCAGCTCTCTGGTCCTGGTGGACGTCATGTCATGGCAGGGATGGCCAGGGCCTATCAGACAGGAGGTTTCTCATTAGCCCAGTTTAGCCTGGGTGGGTGGGCCTTCACCTGGGCAGTCTCATCAAACTTCTCCAGCCCACACAGCCCATAGGACCTGGCTGGCTGCCCGGCTGCCCCAGGGTGGACATGGCCACATATCTGGCATTACATGAACTAACAAGTAGGTGACTTCCGAGCTAACACGAACTAATGCAAGCTACTGTCCGATTTTTTTGCATCCTTATACTGAGCATTGTTCCTCTCATTACACACCCTAGATTACTTAATTCAGGTGTTTGCTACAAATAATTATTTGCTGTTCTTGGGTGTTAACACATGGGCTGGGAGCCCGCTGGACACCAGAGCTTCTCTGTTTCCCCCATCCCCCAGCCACCTTGCGAGGACCCCAACAGATGGGCCAGTAGTTCCCCCAGTTGTAGTCTGCCATGTGCCACCCCCCCCCCTACTACAGAGTTGTGGTTGCTCCCACAACTGCTCTAGGCTGCAACCCAGGAACGCAGTCTTCCCCCTTTCCTCCCAGCCCAATGGGAGGCAGCTCCGGGGTAGCACATTGACTGGTTTGAGCCAAGTTCTCCCGCAAAGTGAGCTCTGTCTTTCTGCGGATGACACCATGTGGAGCTGCCATGGCACAAACTGGGGCAAACATCTGGCGGCCATCCTTCACATGAGAAAATCTGGGGCTAAGAGGAGCCAATGGGGTCCCTGTCTCATCTGTTAACACCCCCTATGTTGTCTGGAGGCTAGCACGATCGGGTCCTTATCCATGAGGGAGACTTGTAAATGCTACTGTATATCAAATAAATAATAATGATTAATTGAACCATGGATGTTCTCATTATCAAGAATAATGTTTAATCTTGTTTGGAGCCTACTATGTGCTGATATGTTATCTCATTCATTATACATTGTTCACATTGTTCATTTGTTGCACAAATAAATGTGTTGCCTTTCAGCTTCATCAAGTATCCCTTCGGTCTAGGAAAAAAGGGTAAATAGTAGTGCCTAACTGACTTTATCTATACCATTCATTGCTTTTTATTGTCTTGTCAAGCTCCTTTTTATTTATCACCTCTTTTAAAATAAACACCCTCGACCTTTTGTATCTCTCTTCCTACAGAAATCTCTTGTGGTTTGTAACCATGTTGTCTGCTTCCTTGAAGGCTTTTTTGATTCTTCAGTATCTTTTTTGAAGATTTTTACACACACACACACACACACACACACACACATTGCAAATGTATATATATTAGTCTAATTAAATTGTAAAAAGCATACACATTCTTGAACAGCATGGGAGTGAGACCCATTCCAATAAGGACAACAGTCCTGACAAAGATATTGAGGTCAAAATTCTTAGACAAATAAATCAAGATAGTCTGATGTGAAGATTCCCTCCCCCCAAACAATACACAGCAAAATGATCACACATACCTCTGGCAGCACCCGTTTGTTAGGAGTACTGTGTTCTTGACAGCTAAGAATCAACACTAGAGTGCAAACAAATAGCTCTTTTCATATGTAGGAATACTATTCACATTTTTCAGATAGTCCACAGAATATTCAATTAATTATTAGCTATGGAAGCTGTATTTGAGTATCCATTTCTGTGGATTTCTGGAGTAGGGCTGATAGTTGCTTCTCAGATTCTCACTTTTCTCGACAAGAATCAGTTTTCTCAGCTCATTCTTACAAACAAGAATGAGCCAAGAACTGCATTGATTCTTGCTGAGAAAACCAAGAATCTTGCCCTTCCCCTGCACTTGTTTAAAAAAAACCCAAAAAAAAACCATTTAGTAGCTTGCTGCCTCTCTCTGAATCTTGGGCTTCTTCAGGACACCTTTCTGCTTCTCTGCAGGGGCAGGTGATGAGATGAGTTCTCTGAGGATGCAGCCACCTCACAGCAACCCTTTTTTAAAAAACCACTTTGCATGCGCAAAATGGCCACAAGGACGTTCTCCACATGCACAGTCCTTTTCCAAAATGGCGTCACCAATATCGGTGCCATTTCAGAAAATGGCAGCTGATCTGTGAATGCACAAATGGCACCACACATGTGCAGAATTGCTACCCCTTTCCAACATGATGGCAATGCTGCCGTCACCATTTTGCAAAAGGGATGCACCTATGCTGAACAACCACAGCGGCGATTTTGCACATGCACAGAGTAGTTTTTTTAATGAGAACCGAGAATGGTTCTTGATTCAGCCCTATTCTTAAGGATAGATCTATTTGCATCTGTTAGCCAGGTAGGTTTGGGGGGACATAACTTCTTACTTTTGGGAGCTGGGAATGAACAACTTGGAACAGATCACCCTATTGTGACCTGTTGGGTACTTCTTCCAAGTGAATGAGTTGGCCACTGTTGGAGACAGGATGCTGGGCTCCATGGACCATTGGTCTGACCCAGTATGGCTCTACTTATGTATTGTTTATTTAGTAAATAAATGTTTGCTTGTTTATTCACTAAATTTGGTTTAGTATCAGGTAAGGTAAAATTTTATTAAATTGTGAGCCACAATAATAAGAAATCTACAATAATCCAAAAATAAGTCATAATACATATATAATACAAAATGAAATACAATAAGTATCATGAATGTACAAATTCTAGCAAATATAAATTCTTAAACAAACACTAAGAAAAACAATACTATGACCTAACATACTCTCTCACTCAAATTGGGCAGAGGATCTAGCAAAGATATACATCATGTATATAGTATGTAACATAGCATCACTCCATAGCACACATAGCTATCACACGGCAATATAAAGATCTAATAAGCCGTATTAGCATTAAGTTACTAACAAAACAACCACTCAGAGGTATAGGACAAAAGTGACAGCCTCTAGGGAAAATACACCCCAAAAAGCCCCCCACCAATTCGGCCATACCAAGAAATTAATATAGCAAAATATGGTTTAGTATCACATTTCAGTTTGGTTATTTCAGTAATTTTGGTATTTCAATTATGTTTATTTATTTATTTATTTATTTATTTAATTAATTAATTATTTATTTAATTACACTTCTATTCCACTCCTCTTGCTTTAGCGACCCAGAGTGGCGTACAACACTAAAATATCATTCTAAATCACACACATACAAAAAATAAAAATACAAAATAGAAAAAGATATAATAAATAATCACTACCAGGAACAAATCCCCCTACCCCATCTACCCTGCCAAAAGTCTGATGGAAGAGCCAGATCTTACAATTATGGTGGAAGGCCAGAAGATCCGGGCTGAGATGGACTTTAACTGGGAAGACATTCCACAGAAAGGGCATAGCCGCTAAGAACGCCCTTCTGACTGTCCAAACCCACCAATAATGCAGGACCTCCAGGAGGGCATCCCCAGATGACCGTAAAGGCCACTCCCGGATCTGGGGGGGTGAGGCACCTAGACCGTATAGGGCTTTATAGGTCAAAACCAGCACTTTGAATCATGCCTGGAAGACAATTGGCAGCTAGTGGAGTGCATGGTGCACCGGTGTTATGTGCTCCCTGTGGCCTGTCCCCATGAGAAGATGAGCCGCTGCATTCTGTACCAGCTGCAGCTTCCAAACCCACGCCAAAGGCAGACCCTCATGAGAGCATTACAGTAGTCTAGTCTCGAGGTGACAAATGCATGGATGATAGTGGCAGGATCGAAGTCTAAGACATATAGGTGGAGCTGTCTTACCAGTTCTAACTGGAAAAAGGCATGCCTGGCCACAACTGACACCTGGAGATCCAGGTGCAACTGTTGATCCAGGAGCACCCCCAGACTCTGCACAGATGGAACCAATGGAGGATGGATATTCCTAATAATGGGGGTGACCACCTCCCTCAGACCATCACCCCCTCCCCAACATCACCTCTGTCTTGTTGGGATTGAGCCTCAACCAACTTGGCCTCATCCAGTCCCCCCACCACTGCCAGACACCATGACAGCAAGGGGACAGCAGGACCTGGGTCCATTGAAAAGGACAAATACAGCTGGTTGTTGTCCACGTATTGATGACAACAGACTCTCTCCCCCCTGCCCCAGCTGCGCACAACCTCCCCCGGCAGCTTCATATATACATTAAACAAGAGAGGGGACCAGATGGAATCCAGAGGCACCCCATATGGGAGGCCCCCGGGGCAGATGTATAATCCCCAAGTATCACCTGCTTGGATCTACCCGTAAGGTAACAATGGAACCACTGCAAAATGATTCCATCCACCCCGGCCAAGTCTCGCAGGTGAGTCAACAACATCTCGTGCTTCACAGTATCAAAAGCCGCTGACAGATCTAATAGGGCCAGAAAGGTCATACGACCACTATCCAGTTCTACAAGGAGGTCATCCACCAAGGTCACCAGTGCAGTCTCCATGCCATACCCCAGACAAAAGCCGGACTGCATGCAATCCAGATGCACCTGCAGCTGACGGGCCACCACCTGTTCAATAACCCATCCTATTTCCATAGCCTTGGGGTAGGTGATAACAAATAAAATACATATGAAACAAGTTACAATATGAAACTTATCCTCTTCTCCCCTCAATAATTACCAGGCATTTCTGGAAACAAAGCAGAAAACTGTAATAGTCATTTGTATCCGGTTTATTGGACCATATGTGAAGAAAGCATAATCACTGGATATGATTGTTGCCACAGTCATTCATGTCACCTCTAACCAGCACCAGCTTCTCTTTAGTCTGCTCACAGTCAAGAAACACAGATGACAGGTTTTTACATATAGCTAACTGTATTATGTAAAATATTATATTAAAATGATTCATTAATTCAGATGAAGTAAACTAGATACCAAAAAAGATACCAAACTATATTTATGTTAGGCGTACAAAAATAGATGTTGCCAGATTATGGTATTATGTACTTAGAATGCTTTCAGGTGTCATGTTAGCACACTTGGAAAGCACCCAATAGTTACCTAATGGCAGGGTTGTTGTAATATCTGAAAAGCTGTACCACCTATGTAATTCCTAAATGGATGATATTGGTTTCCAGGGTTGTTTCCACATTAACTCTAGTAAAATTAATGACTCTATAAAAATGACAAGTGTTAGCACTGCCAGAAATCACACACAAAAGAAATGGGTGGAATTAATGCAACTATAAAATCATATTTATTTATTTATTTATTTATTTACTTTTGTTTGTTTAGATTTATGCCCTGCCCTTCCCTAAAGGTTCAGGGCAGATTACAGAAACATAAACACAGAAATAGATGATGATGATGATGATGATGATGATGATGATGGTTTTTGTTGTTGTTGTTGTTTGTTTTAATAATAAATAATGATAAATACAGTGCAAGGTGTTGACATTGATCGATAAGGCCCTGTACGGTCTTGGATCTGGATACCTCAGGGACCGCCTCACCCACCGTGACTCAGGGTGGACTCTCCTGTCCACCTGGGGCACCTTCTTGGAGGTCCCCCAAGTAAAGCGGGGGTCTAAAATGGAGAAGGCATTCTCAGTGGCTGGGCCCCGGCTGAGTAACTCCCTCCCAGAGGAAGCACGACTGGCCCTGAGTCTGCTGGCCTTCCCTTGGGCCTGCAAGACATGGCTGCTCTCCCAGGCCTTCGGAGGCAAGGAGGGGAGGGTGGGCTAAATTTTGTTATGGGGGTAGTTTAAAATTGTTTTAAATATTTGTGTAGATTTTTATATTTTTAATATATTGCAGTAAATAGTTTATTTTATTTTGGAAGCCACCCCGAGATGCCATAGGCATAGAGGGCCGCATATAAATGGAATTAAATAAATAAATAAATAAATAAATAGAATAAAATTCCCCTGAAAATCCATCCTTCATCCAAAAACCCCATCCACCCAACCTCTAGTCCCGCTTGCCAAATGTTTTGCCAAAAAAGAAATTTTGCACTGCCTCCGGAATGTGCGCAGGTCTGGGCTCTGGCAGACCTCCATGAGAAGGGAGTTCTGTAATACTGGGCCAGCAACTGAGAATGCCTCTCTGTAGGACCTTCTCATATGGACAAGATTGGCTGGTGGTACCCACAAGAGGGCACTCCCATCCAACCACAGGGCCAAGTGAAGCATGGTGGAGAGGCAGTCTTTCAGATATATGGGGCCCAATCCATTTAGGGCTTTAAAGGTCAAAACCAGCTCCTTGAATTATGATAGGAAGCCAGTACAGACTATAGAGCACAGGTGTAATGTGCTCATGGTGACCTACCCCCAAAAGGAGCCGGACTACTGTGTTCTGCACCAGCTGCAGCTTTTGAACAGTCAACAAGTGAAGTCCCATGTAGAATGCATTGCAGTACTCTAGCCTTGACACAATGAAAGCGTGAATAATGTTGACCAGATATGAATCAGAAAGAAAATGCCACAGCCTTCTCACCAGATGGAATTGGTGAAAGCACTCCTGTCCACCACCACAACCTGACAATCCTGGCACAGTATAGGGTTCAGAAGCTGCAAACCTGAGTTACTAGAGGGGGCCAGATCCCTTCAATAACAAGAGTCTGAATCCCCTCCAGGTCACAAGATTGGCCAGCCATTGTCACTTCAGTCTTGTCTGAATTCAGATTCAATCAACTCATCCCCATCCAGTCCCTAATAGCAGCCAGACACTGGAAAAGCACTGAGACTGCAGGACCTGAGTCAGATGAAAAAGAGGGGTGTCTGGGTGTGTCATCAGCATACTGATGGCACCTCACGACAAACCTCTGGATGATCTTCCCCAGCAGCTTCAGATACACATTGAACAAGAGGGGAGGCAGAATGGAACCCTGCAGGACACCACAAGGGAGGTCCTGAGGGGATGAAAACCAATCTCCCATCACCACCCTCTGGGACCTCCCTAACAGAAACTATAGGAACTATTCATATGCAATCCCACATGCCACTGCCAACTCGCACAGACGTGTCAACACCTCATGATCAACTGTATCAAAAGCCACTGAAATATCTAGAATGATCAATAAGGCACAAATCCTTCTGACAATCTCCAGGCGTAGATTATTGACCAAGACCACAAGCGCAGTCTCCATGGTATATCCTGACTGAAATGGATCTAGAAGTCCGAAAGCATTGAGACAAGCCTGAATCTAGGGATGGGCGAACAGAATGTGGTTCGGATGTTCGGATGTTCGGTCGTTCGGTTCAAAACCCAAGTTCAGGTTCGATGGTTCGGTTCAGCTGAGTTCGGGTTGGCCAAACTTGGCCGAACATTCAAAAACAGCACTATCGAAAACAAGAACGAAACCGAAACTTAGCGGAAACTGAAACCAAAACTTAATATTTTTTTGGCCCTCAAAAGACGTTTTTCCTGCCCCAAAACTCATCCGAACTCATCCAAACACAACCGAACTGTTAGGTCATTCAAGAGTTCAGTTCAGACGTTCGGTTCAGATGTCCAAACAGATCGAGTTCGATCCAAACTCTGAACATCTGAACCGCGTTTGCCCATCCCTACCTGAAGCTGCTGGGTAACCACCCATTCAATAACCTTCCCTAAAAAGGGAAGGCAACTTACTGCCTTCAAAAATGATCAGTTAAATTACTCCACTCACCTCATGCTGCCAAAAAGAAAAGAAAATGAAGTTATCTACCAAAAACCTCCATGGTCTTCTACTGATTCAATGGTTGTCCATTTAGGAAGCATATAGAGAAACTCTCATGGCATGAAAGAGATAAATATTCTTCTCTGCTCATCCCTACTCCTCAAATTCAGATTGAGTCAGAGTCTGGGTGAGGTTGGGAGGCTGCGGTTTGATCTGTCATGAGAATTGCCTTTGCCACTCTCACACATACCACATACTGTTACAAAGATTTTCTGATGTGTTGTTTAACAAAGGAGGAAGAAAGCCAGGTTACTGCTGCTGTCATCTCAAGTTACAAAAGTTTGCTTCAGTATAACAGTGCATTTTGATATTTCCTATTCCTCCCATACAGTCTTTGTCTGCACAGTACCATCCATAAAATGATGACACTGACCATGCTAAATAATAATAATAATAATAATAATAATAATAATAATTTATATAGTGCCCCCACCCCTGCCTTACATGGCACTGAGTGCTTTTCAAAATGTTAAAAACCAAAAACAATTTTAAACAATATAAAACTATTTAAATGATTTAAACAATTATAATTTTTTAAAAAAAATTGGGCAGACAAAAAGGGAGGACAAAGTACATTGAGGGTATCACCAGAGAATTCTAAAGGAATCTAGAAAATATATATGTTTTCAGATGCTTTTTTAAGGTAAGGAGGGAGGAACTAAGACAAACATCCAGAGGGAGTGAGTTCCATACTGAGGGGCCCACCACAGCAAAGGCCCAATCAACTGCCAACTTCAGACACGATGGCTGAACCCTCAAAGAGCAGGTGATTCCGGAATGCAGATACCCATCAGTGTGAGGTTCCAGAAATAGGTCTTGAATATAGTCAAGGCATAAACCTGTCAGGGCTCTGAAAACCAGCAGCACAATCTTAAAACTCAATCTGTCACTCCACAGGCAGCCAATGTAGAGAATGCAGGGTGGGCATAATATGATCATGGCTGCCTAAACCAGTAAGCAGCTGAGCTGCCACATTCTAAACAAGCTGCAAGCGATGTACAAGCACTGTTGGCATCTCATTAGAGAGGGAGTTACAAAGGTCAAACCTCATAATCACCAGGACATGGATCACTGTGGCAAGTTCAGCCTGGGATAAATAAGGGCATAACTTACACACATTGGGTAGTTGAAAGAAGCATTTCTGAACCATATCTGACACCTGGGATATCATAGAGCATGGTCACAAATGACACTCAAGTTCTTTACCTGGCCCACATGGACCCCAGTCACATTCAGGGGCCCACAGGAAGCAAGGGCATCCTCATATCGGGTGCCCCTTACACCAACATCACCTTAATCTTCCCCAGATTGAGCACAAGCTACCTCCAATGCATCCAGATACACAGCAGTGTCATACATGACTTTGCAATCAATCAGTTAGTCTAGAATGATATGCAGTGACCATTGTGCCAGCTTGCCATGAATAAACTGTAATATGTACACTCATCATAGAGAGTTTTAATCAGCATCATGTACTCATTCCAGAGCTTCCAGTTGTGTTCATATATGAGAGTATTTTTTTTATGGCTGAAATGAGAATTAAAATGATTCTTCCAAAAATCTCGTGAGAACTGAGAACAGGCAGCGAGACCTCAAGAAGATCTTGCTAAAAGTTCAAGATCTCATGGATTGTGAACTGCCCTGAGCCTTTTAGGAAGGGTGGCATAATAAATAAAGTAAATAAAATAAATCTCGGGATATCTCTAAAAAGATCTAACCGTTACTCCACACTTGCAGAAAAGAAAAGAAAAGAAAACAAAAGAGGCCCCGAATCCAAGTAGACTGCTTCAGCAGCTTGGTTTTGCCACTGGATCTCTCCCCACTTGACTTCTCTGCAGGGGAATAGGTAGGTATGGGTGAACATGCACTACTCGGACACTAATAGTAAAGCACCTTTACTGAAAAGAAATAAAAGGGGCTCAGCTGCTTTTCTGGTGAAGCAGGTCCCTTTCAATTTCCGGGATCAAGTGGAAATACTACTGTGTTTGAGAGGGTGGGGAATTACTCCTCTTCTATTTCTAGTAATGACTCTTTTGTTCAATCAAATAGGCATTTATTCAATAATAGCAGCACAATTAACATACCTATTGTAACAGAAATACTTGCACTCAACAACATATGACCTACTCTGACTACTACAAATACATACAAAGCATATATTCTTACGTGATCAGAGGTCAATGGTCTGGTTCCAGAAGAAGGGAGGAAGGGGGCCCAACGATGCTGAGAGAGAGAGAGCCTAGCTGAAGGCATGTTGCAGGACTTCCTAGGGAGAAGTCCCAGAGAGGGCCAAATCACTGATCCCATCAGCACCCTGATAAGGACTAGTGATCGAGTACCATAAAAGGCAAAGAACTGATCCAGAGACTGACCTTATATACAAGTTTCCCTTATTACTTATCCATGTTAAGGGGCTGTCTGTCTCTTACTCCAGAATGTTCCCCTTATGGCTATCCATGATTGGGGTCCTTCTGCTTAGTCATTGATGTGAGGGTTTGCCCTGACTGATAGGGTCTGGTCTGACTCTTTGGCCCTGGATCACCAATACCCTTCTTAGAGGCATCTGGTTGTCTGAAAAGGCCATATTTCCCTTGCTCGTACAGTTTAACTCGGTTATCAATTTCTGACCTTCCTTTTGTCCCTCAATGTTCCTGTGACTTATAAACTATTCAGTTTTGTTTGGGAACACAGGGTTTCTGCTCTTTCTCTCAGACATCATTTGTTTCCTCTGACCAATTTGACCCTCTTCCCTACTAACACTTTCTGTTCTTTAAATCAATGAGTTAACACATGTACTAAATAATGTCTCACCTAATTTCTAACAGTCTTCATAGTTCTAAATAACAGCTACAATGGCCTATACAAAAGTTACATTCAAAGTGTTACATACTTATAAATCCAGTGTACACTTTTGGTTACATTTCAAGAAAAGAGTGAGTTACAGTAACATTCAATGTCTGTTCTGGCACATTTGTGTCAGACAAAGCACTTCTGATTTGGTTACATTGTAGCATGGAAATTAGCATCTCTGTTAGGCCCATGCCATATCATAACATTACTAGAAATAAGTCTTTGAAGAACCTCAAAGACTCTGCTTCTAATGCTTAAATTGTATTGCATAGATATTTCTTCTGCATGAATTCTTGCATTACAACATGTTTCTGTTTACTGTTAACACACAAGACTTATATTGCATAATCTGAAGCTTTAATTCTTGGCTCTAGATTCTGTACATGTATATGACTATATGCAATATGCCAAATCCTTCTTAATCCCCTAACAAATTACTCTTTATACCAGGAAGCTCGGAAATCATACTATTGTATTCAAATTCATCCCTGAATAAAAGTATTCATATCATCTGAGAAGCTGACAACCCATCCCTCATGATGCCACAACTTCTAAACTCTGAGCTGGATGATTTCTAGAGATGGGGAATACCATTAAAAAGTGTGTTTGAACTGAAAAATGATTTCACTTTGAACAAACAACATAGCACCTCTTCTGGGATATCTGGCTGTGAATATTCAAATAACTAAACTTTGCTTAAACAAATGCTAACAGAAAATGGATATTGTTTGCACACACAAGTAGTCATACCAGAAGTGGCATCATTTATATGGCATGTGACAAGACTTTGGGTAACAGGCAGCCTGATCCTGTACTCCCATATGCGCTATGAACTGTCCACACTGTGTATGTACATTGTGCACACTTTGTGCGGGTGCAATACGTGGGGTGAGGGAAACATGTGCGTTGGACACATGTTGTGCATGCACATGGGTTTAGGATCAAGATTTTGAAGGTCCTTAAGAATCTCGATGCAGACGCAATTAAACAAGCCAGACAAGGATTTGACTGCCTCCTTCACATGTAGGGCCAAACATTCATTCAGTTACTTCTTGATAACGTGACACATTTAGAGCTGCAACTGGGCATCGAAAGATTCAAGCACTCCCAACAAATCAGAAGTGCTCAGATTGACCCAGCCATGTTCTGGCACCATCAAAACCCAAACAGGACCTAAAGGGCTGCTCAATTGTGCCAGCCAACCTTTCAAAGTGACAGGAGCCAACCTGGCCTCAGAGTCCCAGGTCGGGTCCTGTTACTTTGAAAGGCCACTTTTCAGCTTCCCCCCTCCACTGCCTCACAGCTGTGAGAAGCTGTTGGAGGGTGAAGCACCAGCTGGTCTTTGAAACTGACAAACCCTGGCTGGAGCGCTAATGGACAAGTAGGCTTTAAAATAATTGATCAGAGTTTATGTATTTTATATATTGGATATTTGGAATGGATACAGTGAGTATTTTCAGACATTACGTGGTCAATGTCAACCACAGTAAATTCCTTGTGGTGGCTTGGACCACGTAACGTCTGTTGGGGGGAATGGATGTTCCCCCCAGATGTTACCATGGTGGGGAATCACATTCACCATGCAAGCAGCCGCAGCAGCAGGATCGGAGGTCGTCACGTGGTGAAGGCGATTCCCGACTGTGGTGACCCCCGCTGTCATGTCTGGATGGCAGCCACGGCCCAGAATCCCCACAGGGATTCCGTCCCATGGCCATAGCAGGGGAGCGTTGCGGCAGCATTGGCTTCAGCGGCCGCCCGTCTCCCCAGAGGGTGGATGGCGGGGAGCATGGAGGGGGCGGGGCTATGCAGCCACACGTTGCACCGTGCGGCACCACCCCCTCCCCGATTCCCCACTGGGATCCCCAGGCACATCTGTTAGGGTGTTACGGGTCATCCCAGCGGGGGATGAATTCATTGATTTCATGAATGACGAAACCACTGTGAATACGCACCTGTGGTCAATGTGCCTCGCATGTCTGTTTGGCGGCCGCCAGATGTTCACCACGCTCAATCCACACATGGGCTCAATTTCAACCACGCTTCCCGGGCTAGCCGCACCAAGTTCCCGGGAAGCGTGGTGAAAGTGATCCCCGGCGGGGATCAAAGAAAAGTCACGTCTGGTTGGGTGCCACGGCCTGGAACCACCGGCGGGATTCTGACCCGTGGCCAAAGCGGGCGAGCGCTGTGGCCGCATTGGTCATGGTGGCCTCCCGTCTCCCCAGAGGGCGGCCGGTGGGGAGCATGGAGGGGTGGGGCTATGTGGCCTCACGTTGCACCGCGTGACCCCACCCCCTCCCAGATTCCCCACCGGGATCCCCCGGCACATCTGATATGTCGTGACGGAGTCATCCCAGCGGGGGATGAATTGATTGGTTTCATGATGGGGCCAACTGTCCCCGACATGTCTGAAAACACCCAATATCTCCTCCCCCTGAATGTGTTGAGCCCCCAAACTTCACAGGCTTCGAGAATGAGATCAATAACAAGTGCATCTGAAATATGATAGTGATTTATGCAGCCAAAACTGAGTTATTAGTGATAAAAAAAATCAGTTCTGCAGGTTCGCAGATTCACACTTGAGCTCCTCTCTCCTGTCGGAGCCAGGGAAATGGCTGCATCCATCCCCCTGTTAGCTCTGTAATTAGGAATGTTCTGAGGAGCGGAACTCTGTAAACACTGACTATTGTAGTCTCCCCCTGGCTTGTGCACTGTGCTGGAAGGCAAGCATACTTTCCCCCCCTGCCCTCGCTCGTCTTTCCCCCCCCCCCCCNTCAGCACAGCTTTCTGGGGCTGCAGATAGCACAGCTGTGGCTTACATGGCTGGGCAGCAGGCTGCAGCTAGCTTCTCCCCCAATAAGTTGTTCTGCCTCCCCTTCCTGGCTCCTGTCCCCATCCCTCACCTTCCTCTCCCTCCTAGTAGCTCTAGCAGCAGCAGCAGGACACAGGGACACCGATCGGGCTGAGAGATAAAGCTGTTTGTTTACAAACAGCTCCTCCCCACTGCTGATCAGAAGGTTGTTGCCTTGTAAAGAAGATTCTTTGAGATAGCTCCCAACATTCTCACAACTGCGTTGTGCATGCTCATCCTATCCAAATAATAGACTGCATGATGGTCTCGAGCTCCTGTAGTATAAAAAGCACTCTGCCCCTAAGAATGACAGTTCCTTTCAACCCTTTCTAGAAATATAAGGAAAAAAGTCCATGCGCGCTGGAAGGGTGGGTGTTGTGAGACTGTCAGGAGCCATCTCAAAGGACCTTATTTACAAGGTAGCAACCTGCTGTTCTTCCAGTGGCTCCTCACATGCTATTTTTACATGACTCCACCGGGTGGGGGGTCCATGGGCGCACCACTGCATGGACGGGGCATGCACACAGCTGCACATGCATCCCCACTCACCTTCCACTCATCCACACCCACAGAGTAACCGCCGTTTCCCCCAGTTGCTCCGTGCGTGTGGACGAGTGGGGGTGGTGCATGGGGATGCGTGTTAGGCAGGCACACCCCTACCCCCACTCACCATGGGCGCATGAACTGCGTTGTTCATACAGGGCTCCCCCACCCATGAACACACAGAAATCTGCGTGTTCATGGGTGGGAGAGGTCCGTGTAAAAAGGGCCACATTCTCACAACTATCTTAGGTAGGAATTTAGGATGGAAAGCAATATCTATTCTCTCTTGGAAAATAAATCTGCAAATATGGTGCTGAGATTATTATGACTGCTATTTCACTAACTTTTCTTAATGAGGTTATTGCTAACAGGAATACTGTCTTTAAACTTGCACCCCATAACAAGTTCATTTGCCCCCCCCAATAATGAATTCACACTTCCCCAGGGACACAAATTAAATGGTTATGGATGGGGGGGCAGTGTGAATTAATTATATGGGGGCAGGGGTGCAAATGAACTGGTTATAGGGTGGGGGCAGCATGAACTGATTATGGGGGCACAACTTCCCTTCCTCCGGACTTTATTAAAGGGTTCCCCAGGAATGGTGGTGCTGGAGGAAGTGGGCCTGATCCCCAAATGGTGTGGATCTCAAAGGCAGTTATTTAGGTAATAACTGGAGCTCTAGTCTGGAGCTGAGGGGGATGGGGGTGCTATGGGACTCCAGAGCTGTGCATTGTCTGTGCTGCAGGGTCCTGTTTACTGAAAACTGCATCCCTTGGTCTTTAACCCTGAAAAAGGGACATGGGTGTTCAGCAGGGATGGACCTGTCTAGAGCTAGTGATTGTACAATGGCAGGTATATATATATGAATGACAGGGGACAGTTTTCTGTAATAAGGATGTTGGGAGGAGGAAGAAGAGGGGGAGAAGACCCCCAAACCCATTTCTTGTCCCTGGTCCCACTCCAATCTAGCTACGCCCCTGAGTATTAGGTATTGTGCCTGAGCAGAAGGGGCGCTCCCAGTTGCTCAGTGCCAAGGGGTGGCAGTCTCCTGCAACCAGCTGCACAGGGGAGCAAGATTCTGCCCTCCTGAGCCCCAACCTGCCCGCCCAACCTCGGCCCCTAGCTCCCACTCCCCCGCAACATCCCGAGCCCCGCCCCCAACCCCCACCACTAGCTCCTGCCTCCCACGCAACATCCCCCTGCCCCAACCTGACCTCCCAACCCCGCCAAAGCCTCCCAGCCCCGTGCAATATCCTAATGACCCGTCCTCCCCCCAACCCCGCCAAAGCCTCCTGCCCCCCGTGCAGCATCCCCCTGCCCCAACCTGACCCCCCAAACCCACCAAAGCCTCCCAACCCCCGTGCAACATCTCAATGACCTGACCTCCCCCCAACACCTCCCGCCCCCCTGCGCAACATCCC
>QEPC01008573.1:335778-354210 GCA_003113815.1 Sphenodon punctatus | reverse complement strand
AGAGTAATTTAAGTCTGTTATTTAAATGTATACAAATTGTGTACAGTTCATACAATGAAGTAAAGAATGTGAGTGTAGACATTATACAATTCGTTGTACACAATGAAGTTATGTAGAAACAGACTTAAATTACTCTTACACAATTGTTCCTTGTCAAATTATGATAATAAATGAGTTTCATAATTGTAAAATGTGCAAGTTTAATTATTGCTAAAAATGAAGTATGTATGGTAAGGAATTTAGTTATGAGTTTCATAATAAATTTAATCTGGTATTTTTAAACAGTCTCCATGCTGCCTGTAGACATTTAATTCTTGCAACTGCTCCTTTAAGTTTCCCTCTAACTAGTTTCCTCATTTTTACATAGTTTCCCTTTATACAGCTACAACATCTCTGACATATGTCTGTCCGGCCTGTTTTTGGAAACTTCCAGTGACAGAGAGCCTACGACTTCCCTAAGTTACTTGTTCCATTGTTGAACAGCTCTTACTGTTACAACTGGGAGCAGAATTTCACCAATTGGCTGATATCACCTTGGCTATTGAAGAGTTCATTGGCTCTCCTTCTCCCCTTCAGGTATTTACACCAGGGCTGGAGCCCTTGGGAGGGTTGAGTGGGTGCAGCTGGGACAAGAACTGTTGCATGGAGAGCTTCCCTTGGGAGAGCTGTCCTTGGCTATTGAAAAGCTCATTGACTCTCCTTCTCCCCTTCAGGTATTTACACCAAGGCTGGAGCCCTTGGGGGGTTGAGTGAGTGCAGCTGGGACAAGAACTGGTGCAGGGAAAGCTGCCCTTGGGAGAGCTGCCTTTGGCTATTGAAGAGCTCATTGGCTCTCCTTCTCCCCTTCAGGTATTTACACCAGGGCTGGAGCCCTTGGGCACCAGCCCTTGGGTGACACCAAAGGGTGTCAGCCATTGCTGGGTCCGTTGGTGAGGTGTGGTGGATGTAGCCATGTCTGTTGCTGTCTGTTGCTTTGGCATCCCTTCAGATGGGAGGACGTTGGTGATGAAGTTGGGAAGGGCTCAGAGGATCTGTGGAGGGCCTTTTGGTGTCCACTGATGCCACTTCCAAAAAGCTGAAAACAGTGGGACTGTGCAGCAAGGAGAGGCCAAAGGCAGTTGACGGACTGGCTGCACCATAAAGAGGAACATATTCTCTCCCCCCCTCCCCCCTCCCCCCAACAACAGATGTGATGGCGGGCAGTGACAATGGCAATGGCGAGAGTGTCAGGCCCCACTAGGACTAAGGACTAGGACTAAGAGGACCAGGTGTCCAGGGGAGGGGAAAAGGACCAAGCAGAAGGGAAACATCTCAAGGCGGATACGAGGCCCTGGACATCCCTTCCAAACCAATGGTTCTAAGGGTCAAAGTGGGAACATCCATGGAGCATCAAGCACCCATGCTCCGGGTCTAGCAAGTGCTGAGATGATTAGAGAAAGCGGCAGAAATGAGCAGGCTGGTGGTGATGAGATCGGTGGTAGTGGGGCCTGGAGAAGTTTGCTGAGTCAGGGGAAGAAATTGGTGATGAACTTGGGGGTTGGTTGTGCTTCCCCCCCCCTTTTTTTGGAGACAATGTGGGGGGGGTTGGGGCTCTATCCCCCCGTTGCAGGATCTGGCACTGGGGTAATTAGTATTTGGACAGAAGGGGAGGGATATGTGTTTTTGTTTAGGAAAGGGCTCTCCCCCCTGGTGAGAGCGGAGGAGTTGAGGTGGAGAAGGGACCTCCCTCTGGTGGCAGCAGGGTGGAGGTGTGAAGTGGTAGGGCAGGGCCTCTGATATTGCCTGCGTGTATTTATCAGAGGACTGCTGGATTGAAGGAAGATATATTAGCTGTTGTTGGGAGCATTGCATTCTACTATACAGTTATATAGGGTTGATATTTTGGGGGATGGTCATGTTGAAATTGTAATGATTTTATGCTGCTGTATTATGCTTATTATGTATTTTTAGGTATTATGATAACTACATGTGAGCCGCCTCGAGTCATTCTCGAATGAGAGAATGTGGGATATAAATTAAAAATGAAATGAAATGAAATATCCAAATCTACCTTGCTGTAATTTGAGCCCATTAGTTCTTGTCCTGCCCCACTATAACAATACGAAAAAGCTCCTTGCCATCTTTTTGGTGGCAGATCTTTAAACTAGGGCTGAAATGAGATTCCGTCCTTCTCAAAAATCTCATTGAGAACAGGCTTCTTGACAAGATTTTCTCATCTCAAGATTCTCTCGAGAATCTCGCGAGAAACTCAAGAACCTAGCAAGAAGCTCAAGATTCTTTCCAGATTCTCGAGAACCTCAAAATAGAAAAAAATTTAACTGTGTATATGCAACAATGGCCACCAGGACTGTTCTGCGCAGCCACAACCTTTTCCACACATGCATGGATCACTTGAGGGACATTTTTTAGACTCTCGGGTTTCTTGCCAGGGCTGCAAGGTTCTTGCAAGATTCTTACGAGAATGAATTTCATTCTCATTTCAGTCCTATTTTAAATATTTGAAGACAGCTATCATCTTCCCTTTATCTCCTTTTTGCTCATCAAAACAGAGTAGTCCCACTGAAGTCTACAGGACTACTACAAGATGTCTCCAGGTTTTAAGCTCTTTCTTACTAGAAATGAAATGAATATCTGAAGAAAATGCCTAACTTGACAAATTCAACTGCTTTGAGTCATGTTAACAAGTTGTGGTTTGTTTCCAGTGTCAGATATTTGTTTCAGGAACTTCAGTTTTGATATTTTGTCCATGACTGGTCACCATGGCTGTCTAGCATGGCACGGGGCAAGGTGTCGGGGGCCCACCAAGGGCAGGGTCACCCGGCTGTGCATTTGTTCTCTTCCCCAGGTGGGGATGGGGCAGAGGATGTCTCACCAGCCATCCCAGTGTACGTCCATTCAGTGCCCCGAACTGACCTGTGTGGAGGAGGCCCGCCCTCCCTTGGTTGTGCAGCTGGTGTGTCATCTGTATGTTTGTTTTCACTCACTGAGGCTTAAGTAACTCTCATGTTGTATATTTATCCATTACACAGAGGTGGGTTTTTCACAAGGGACAAACAATCACTTGAGAATTTTGAAAACAAACTGAATTTAGCATAATTTCTACCACAGATTCTCCCTGTTGCTATTTTTATGACTCCAGTTCATCATCTGTTTTTAGAACACATAATCTATTCTTACATGAAACAATAATCACAATGGAGAATCTTGACAATTAGAAAGAAAGAAAGAAAGAAAGAAAGAAAGAAAGAAAGAAAGAAAGAAAGAAAGAAGAGTATTTATATCTTCTACTTCATCAAGCATACAAAAAAAAAGGAGTGAAGGAGTGAAAATGGTGCCTCTTGTTCTGGGAGGTCATCAAGACCTATTCTCAGTTTTAGCTGTGAAGTCATATTTCCCAAC
This sequence comes from Sphenodon punctatus, assembly GCA_003113815.1. Taxonomy (NCBI): domain Eukaryota; kingdom Metazoa; phylum Chordata; class Lepidosauria; order Sphenodontia; family Sphenodontidae; genus Sphenodon; species Sphenodon punctatus. Next base: position 350,811 of record QEPC01008573.1, on the reverse strand, counting down.
AATGCTATTGCTAAGTGTACATTGCAGGGCATATTTGATTCCATCCATTAGGATGCAATGGAATGTTCCTCTAGAACAGTTGGGATGGGTGAACACGGTTCAGAAGTTCGGAGTTTGGACCAGACTCAACCAGTTCGGTCGACCAAACCGAACATCCGAACCGAACTCGATTTTTGAACCAAACCGAACTGAATTTCCGAACTTGGTTCTGTTTGCCCATCCCTATAAGATAATATTCCATTTAGTTCAATGGGGTTTGAATTTCTGAACTCTGTTCGGAAGTTCGGAATTTGGACCGAACTCGAATAGTTCGGTCAACAGAATTGAACTTCCGAACTGAACTCGATTTTCGAACCGAACCGAATTTCTGAACTCGGATCTGTTCACCCATCCCTATAGAACAGTGGGCTCACTTTTCAGGTTACTACAGAGAAGATGGAAAGCCATGCACTACTTTCAGACAGCATGCAAAATTTGCCAAGAGGGGGAGGACTTTTAGTGTGATACCATATACCTGCATGCCCACATGAAAACAATTTAACAAGGACTCATGTTCACTTTGTTTTTTCCATATGCAGCGATGCAGATAATGCAGTAATGCATGTGAATACGGGTCCCTCAACTTCTTCTTTAATTTATGTCCACCATTTTTGGCCAGCCCATATGAAGATTGAAGCAAGGCTCAATCTCCGCTCCTAACTATCTCAGCACACACAATTCATTAAATGCTGCTTTGGATATTTTCCTAATGTGCATTTCATGATGTTCATGGCATAAGGGCAAATGATGCAAATGGAAAATCAGAACCTGATGACTTGTGTGAAGTCTTAAGTTTCTTTCCCATTGCAGCAGCTGTGATGGGAAACCTTCCAAGGTGTTTGGAAAATTTTGACTGTTACTGTACATTTATAAATACAGTAAAAACTAAAATTTGAAACCAGAGATTTGCAATGTCGTTGCTCATAACTTGACCTCATGTGGCTGCAATCAGAAAGGACTTACTGAAGTAGCTGTGGTCCAGGAGCTGTTCTTCTATTTGACTGTCTTCCATAAAATTAGATGATCATATTAGACTATTACAGTTGATTTCTTCACCTCTTTTTTCATTTGTCATTTTTCCATGTCACAAATTGAAAGCCCATAGAAACTCAAAGGAATAGTGGGGAAAACCAGGGGGACATTCTGGTGACTCCTTTGCTAGGGTTCAAGTCAATTAGAGTCTTTGCACTGATTTCAGTGGGCTGATTCAATTTCCAATTTTCAGTTTCAAAATTAATTTCAATGGGATTTTAATGATTTCAGAGTTCAGTCTCGGACAGATGTCATGCTTAGGCTGAATGACAGAGCAAAGGAAGGACTAATCTGTCACTTGCAACATACAGATGATGAAGTGGTACTGTTGCCAAGATATTTTTTTATTTTTATTATTTATTTGATGCATTTATACCCCACCCCATCCTGCCTCTGGCAGCTCAGGGCAGCTCACAAAAATCATACTAAATACAATAAAACCACTATATATAAAAATAGAACAAACCAATAATATAAAACTATACAATAAAAGCAGGGCAAAGTGCATGAAAAAAAATACAAGAAATATAAAAGGAAATCCACCCACCCCTAAACCTCCCTATAACCATCCCTTCCACAGAAAGCCTGGCAGAAGAGTCACGTCTTGCATCTCTGTCAAAAAAACAAGGAGTGTTGGGCTGGGGTTGACACCCACTTGGAGCAAGTTCCACAACAATTGTGTGGCCACTGAGAACACCCACCTGTGGGTCCCCATCCGGTGGTACCAGGGAACTTCCAGGAGGGCATCCCCTGATGACTGCAGGAGCTGCCCTGGAGCCTGGGTAGATAGTGTTATGTTGGAAAAAAATTCAGAGCAATGTTTGTGTAACAAAATAAAAGGTTGCCAGAATGAAGGAAGAGGAATAGCTTGAGTTATACTGTAATACAAGAAAAAAATCACTTTATTTTATTTTAATTTGATTTATTTATTTATTTATTTATTTATTCAAATGTATACCTTACCTTTCTCCGAAGTCTTAGGGAGGCTTACAGCATATAACATACAAAAATCCCCAGCCCAAACCTTACCCACAATCCCATAAAAGTCCTCCACCCAACCTCTAAGCCCAACTCCCAAACATTTTGCCAAAACAAAAGGTCTTGCATTGCATCCAAAAAAATGTTCAGAATCAGGTTCTGACAGACATCCAGGGGAAGAGAGTTCCACAAAACTGGGGGAGCAGCTGACTACACCTTTCTGTGCCCCCTCATTCTGTGAAGCTGACTGGGAAGTGATACCCACAAAAGAGTACTCTCAGCTGACTGAAGGGATTTCAATGCAGCATAGTGGGAGAGGAAGTCTTTCAGATATGTGGGGCTCAGGCCAGGTAGGGCTTTAATGGTCAAGACTATAGTAAACCCTTGATATACTGAATCCGCACCTACAATAATCTCTTCCTACAGAGACCACTGGAGGGTAAAGTGCTATTGAACTCCTAGTTGGGAGTTACCCTGATATAACAATCAGCTTCAGTCCTGACTAGACAGAGAGCCAGGCTTGCTTGCCATGTGGACAGTATTCCTATTCCCCATCAATTAATGTGAATGCTTCTTAACCCATCTGCACAACAAACCTGGCTGTATAAAGGTTCAGAGGGCCTTAACTCCCTGGCTCTCCTCTTCCAGACTGCCTTAACTTTTTTTGCATCCTCATTTGCATACACAGCTACCTGAAGGTTAAAACAATTTAGGGGAGAGAAGGAACCTAGCTTGCAATGTGGGTGGGTGGGTTGTGGAACACTCTGCTTTACCACCCATGTGACAGGAACTTTACCCCTTTAAGTTAAAAAAAAAAGCAGCATACCTCAGTGTTTGAGCTATGCTAGTGACTGAGAAGAACACAGCAGCCCCCTGTAATTGCAGTGGAGCAGATTGAACATTAAACTTTGGAATAGGTAGGGCAGAAAACCTTATTGCTGGGGAGAAATGATTAAACAGGGCACCATCGTGGAGAGGAGATAAGAGACAGCTGGAGCCGCGAGCTGAAGTTAGTTATCAATATAGCTGAACCCTCCATGTGACAGGAAGTTACCCCTTTAAGTTAAAAAGGAAAGCAGCAGACTACAGTGTTTGAGCTACGACAGTGATCACTGTGGCTCGCACGTCTGTTTGGCGGCCTCCAGATGTTCGCCACGGTCAATACCCGCATGGGGTCAATTTGAACCACGCTTCCTGGACTAGCCGGGGGAATGTCCCGGGAAGTGTGGTCAAAAAGATCCCCAGCGGGGACCAAAAAAAGGTAATGTCTGACCGGTTGCCATGGCCTGGGATCCCCGGCGGGATCCCGGGCCATGGCACATCCAGCCCAACGCGGCAGCCGCAGTGGCCGCAGTGGCCCCGCCGCCCGCCCATCTCCCTGGAGGGCGGGCGGCGGGCGGCGGGACTGTGCGGCCGCATGTTGCGCCGTGCGGCCCCGCCCCCTCCCAGATTTCCCGGCGGGGAATAAAAGGGTTGTTTTCGGTACGGGGCCAAGCGGCCCAATAACGTCTGAAAACACCCAATGTTATACCTGTTGCTAGGGATGTGCGAACGCTAGGGGCGGGCCCGGTACCAGTACCAGTACACCGGATTTTACCGGTTACCGGTTTCACAAAAACCGGATTCCCGGATTGAATCCGGTATACCGGTACCGGATTTATTGCATTGGTTTCAATGGGGCGCTGTGTCCCCATTGAAACCAATGCAATCAATTAAAATTAATTCCCTCCCCCTCCCAGGCTGCGCGGGTGGAAGGGGGGACACCCCCCACCCACCCTGCCCAGCCTGGCTTTTTGTTGTAAAAGATAGATGCAACAGAGTGAGACCCCGAGGCGAGCCCCCCCCCCCGCACCAGCGGCCGCGGCGTCCCCGCAGCCGCAGGTAAGTATGACCCGATCCCTGGGGGGGGTGGGGGTGTTTAACACCCCCACCCCCCCCAGGGATCACCCCTACAGCGCGCTTGCCGCTTACCTTGGGGAGCTCCGGCGGCGGCGGGCGGCCCGGCGGCTTCAGCGCCGGCTGTGGCTGCCGGCTTCAGGACGTTCTAGGCCTTCCGGTGAAACCCGGAAGTGCACCGGAAGGCCTAGAACGTCCTGAAGCCGGCAGCCACAGCCGGCGCTGAAGCCGCCGGGCCGCCCGCCGCCGCCGGAGCTCCCCAAGGTAAGCGGCAAGCGCGCTGTAGGGGTGATCCCTGGGGGGGGTGGGGGTGTTAAACACCCCCACCCCCCCCAGGGATCGGGTCATACTTACCTGCGGCTGCGGGGACGCCGCGGCCGCTGGTGCTGGGGGGGGGGCCCGCCTCGGGGTCTCACTCTGTTGCTGTTCTATCTTTTTTACAACAAAAAGCCAGGCTGGGCAGGGTGGGTGGGGGGTGTCCCCCCTTCCACCCGCGCAGCCTGGACTCGGGGAGGGTTTTTTTTTTTTAAAACAGTTTGGCTGGGGCTTTAATTTTTTTTACATTGCAGCCATTTAAAAATGGCTGCAATGTAAAAAAACCGGCACACTGAAATCCGGTACCGGGGCCGGATTACCGGGCCGAATCCGATAATGCCGGTACGCCCGATACCGGCATTATCGGATACCGGATTCTACCGGTTTCCCACCCCTAGCGAACGCGGTTCAGAAGTTCAGAGTTCGGACCAACCTTGAATAGTTCGATCAACCGAACAGAACTTTTGAACCGAACTCGAATTTCACTGAACTGTTCGGTCGAATCCGAACCAGTTTGGAAGGCAAAAAACCCCGCTTTTGAAGGTACAAACTCGGTTCGGAAGTTCGGAATTCGACCAAACTTGAATAGTTTGGTCGACGGAACCGAACTTTCAAACTGAACTCAATTTTCAAACCAAACCGAACCGAATTTCCAAACTCGGTTCTGTTCGCACATCCCTACTGTTGCCTAAATGAGTTACTTTAGCCTAACCTAAAGTGCCACTCGACTGAGACTACTTTGTGTTCTTAGAAGGGCACTGTACGACCTTGTGTGTATGTACCTTTATGAACCAGATTAAATTGGAAAAAGTATTGTTTGACATTGTATGATATTATCTGTTTGTTTTGCCAAACCCCCTAGCTGCATAAAGAACAAGTATTTTTGGGAGAAGAGAGGAAAGAAAACATAAGCAACCCCTGAAGAAGCCAGATCTTGGCAAAACGTTGGGTCTTTATTCACATATTCCTTACCTTTGGTTTTCATCCTCTGTCTTCATTTTTGGCATATTTGTTGATTGGATGTGTGTGTGTGTATTATATAATACATCTATATAATACAGCTATATATAAACACTCACACACATATATATACACACACATATATATATATACATCTATATAATACATCTATACACACACACACACACACAACTTTTGAAGCAGTTTATTAGTTTCTCTTGTTTGTGTTTTACTGCTTCTTTATACCTCCCCTTGTTTGTATATTTGGGCACCAACAGGCTAACCATGCTCCCCAAGCTGACTCAGCGGACTGCTGCTGCTTCTTCCAGCTGTTGATCAGATGAACCTGGTTCTTCTTGCTTAGCTTTTCTGAACAGGTGGGAGCAAGGAGACCTCTCCTGGCACACCAAACCCTAGTTTCAGTCTAGGTAGTGCACCACAGCCCTATATCAGGAGCGCATGGAAAGTTTAGGTCTGACTGAAGACATTTTGCATGTGAGCCCCACACAACCCACATGCACTCCCACTGTGGGGACTGCAATACACTGGAAGAGGCATCCTCGGTCCTTACACCACACCACACCCCCACACCCTGCTCAGAAAAGCCAAGCAGGAAGAATCTGGCTCAGTTGAGCAGTGGTTGGGGAGGAGCAGTGGGAAAGACCCACATATTTCAGGCATGAAGGCACCCAAGGGAGGGGCAGATATCCCATTAGATGGCCGCTGGGGTGCCCTCAAAATGCAGATATTATCTGTGGGTAGCAAATGTGCTACCTGATGCAGCTCTAATCAGCATGGAAGGGGGTATTCCACAAACCAAATGCAGTGCAAGCCAGAAAGCCTATAACTGGATCTGGCAATTTAGAGCAAATTTAGTACCAAAATTGTAACCAAAATCTGTGTGGCAGGCTCTAGCCACAAGGTGGCCTCCAGAACGAAGACAGAACAAAATGGTGCCTGTTAAGGCCATACTGAAGAAAAATGGTACTGGCCCTTTAAACCAGAAGAGCCGCTAGCGTATATAAAGAGGCTAATCCAGGAAGAAAATGGCAGTTTACCAGGAGACAGTGAAGGGAGCACATCTTCTCAAGGCTGGCTGCCCATACCACTGGAACCCAGACAAGGTGCAGTAAGAAGCCCATGCTGACTGGACTAAAGTCTGATGCTTTTGGAGAAGCAGTAGACCTCAACTGGAGGAACACCTACGATTAAGGTGGAACCAACCTATATATATATATATATTGAAATTGTTACTTCGTTGTGAGGGATCCACCTTTGTTGGGAGAAGCCCTTAAAGGTGGGTACAGGCTGGCTGTAGAGGCAAGTGTGGAGACCAGACCCTAAATTTAGGAACGCCGTGTTCAGGGACCTCATGGAGCACAGCAGAGTGCCTCGTCTTTTGTCCAGGGATTCAGAGCTAATTCCCCAGAATCGATCAAAGAAGAGGACCCCTGTGACAAATTGTTATAAAGAACACCTTGATGCAACATATCTGTGCTCTGGTTCCAAGGGAATTCATTACATGCCCTGAGGGATCTCCTGCATCTGTGTGACTCTGCTTCTCCTCCCCCAGATAACTCCATATAGAGGGGGCTGCCCTAAGGGATTTCTCAAGGGGCCTGAGCAAGGATCCTGGGGAGATCTGGGCTTGGCTGGGCTGGGCTGCAAAAGCTGCCCTGAGGGATCTTCTGCAGCTGTGTGACTCTGCTTCTCCTACCCCAGGTAACTCCATACAGAGGGGGCTGCCCAGAGGGTGGCGGCCAAAGGGCACCACCAAAGAGTGAAGAGCCGCTTGCTGGGCATTAGCGGATGCAGGCAGTGAAGGTGGTCACCCTATTTGCAGATGCCAGGGAGCACCTGTTACACCGGAGGGGGCTGGGAGCCTTGAGCTCGCCCCACAACAGCCTGTCCCCACCAGAGCCTATCGGGGAGTGACTGGGCACCTTGGCCCCTGTTTTACTTTCCTCTCTCCTGGTAGAAGAGGGAGAGGGGGTGGAACCAAAGGGACTTTCCCCAGCAGCTTTGAGGTGGGATTTCCATCCCCCAGGGCCTCACCTCACTGCTACTGCCATTGCTGCGGCTTCCACCACCATCACCCCCGCCACCAAGAAGGGACTTTGGCTCCCAACAGAATCTGAGCTGCTCAACCCAGGTGATATCCGGCCCCTCCCCCTGTTGGAGGAGGGGGTCAGGGCCAGCGCTCGGTTTGGTGATGGACTTCCGGTCCAGCAGGGTCAAAAGCCGCCTGCAGCCTGGCCGCGCCAGAGGCAGCATATCAAGGTCCAGGCGGGCAAGGGTGGGGGTTGCTGTGTTTTTATGTTTTTATAATTTGGAGTGGGACAGAGGTATAAGGGGGTATGGAATTTGTTTGATGGGGAGGGGCAAGGGGACTGGGTTAGTGAGGCAAAGATGGACCCCCTCAGTGAGAGGGAGGGGTGCAGTCCTTGGGGGAGGCCAAGGGGGGATTGCCCGTCTGTGGAAGAGGAGGGTAGGGGTGTGAGGGTGTGGTCTCCCCTGCTTCCAGGGCAGAGCATCCAGAGGGGGGCTGGGGCTGGGGGGACATGACGGGGGGCACTGCATCCATTGGTGTCATGATGGGACAGGGGAGATGTGAGTCTAAATGGGCTGATATAAGATCAGTGAAGCGGGACAGGTGCCTGTTGCAGGTCCCGCTCATTCACCCCTTAGTGGCTGGACAGGAGAATCAAGATCAGAGAACCCCCAACTGTTCGCTGCTGCTGTTGAATGTGAGATCAGTGGTCAACAAAGCAACAACTATCCAGGAACTTGTCTTGGACTGTGCCGCCGATCTCGTTGGCATTACGGAAACCTGGCCGGAACTTGAGTCGGGATCTGTTTTGGCTGACATTGTTCCAGCTGGGTATTCCATGCAGCATCAGCCACAGTCAGAGGGATGGGGGGGGCAGTGTAACTATGATTTTTAGAGAGCGGTGGTCAGTTAGGAGATATCCGGTGCAAACCATGGTAGGGATTGAGGCTCTTCACCTAGTGTTTGATTTGGCGGGGGACAGTTTGGGGGTGCTGCTCATATACCGTGTATGTACCTGTACGATAGCTTCTCTACATGCTCTGGCAAAGGCGGTGGGGAGAGTCATATTGCAGTCCCCAAAGGCATTAGTCTGGGGGGATCTCAACATTCACGCCTATGCCAATCTCGGCAGGGCAGAGCATGAGTTCATGGCCACCATGGGAACCATGGGCCTGTCCCAGATGGTCAGCGACCCAACACAACAGGGGGGATATACTCTCGATCTCATGTTTTGCACTGGCCTTGAGGCTGGTGCTCCACTATTGGGGGTGATATCAACGGTGCCCTTGTCATGGTTGGATCATTATCTCCTACGGACCTCTCCCTCAGCGCATGTCTGCCCCCGAACCACCCCTCCTTTAGTAAAAGCTGCAAGACCTGGCTGTTTCACCAGGCATTTGGTGGGGGAGATGGGAGAAAGGGGAGGAGGAGAGGGATGAGGGGGTAATAGTATGTTTTATAGTTTTATTATTTTAATTGTTGAGGTACACTGTTGTGAGTTACCCCGAGCTGTCTGTGGCAGGAGGGGTGGGATACGAAATACTTTTAAAAAATAAATAATAAATAAATATGGAGGTTGTACTATAGTGCTTTTGACCCAACGCAGTTGTTTCTGCATAAGGAACACAAATCTTAGAAGTTCTTTTAAACACATTTTTCCCCTTGGTGGTGGTTTTCTTGTTCCACTCCTACAAACCCAAGAGAGAATTCTGCTTCCCAATAGAGATGGGTGAACAGAACCGAGTTCAGAAATTCGGTTCAGTTCAGTATGGAAATTCGGTTCAGTTCGGTAGTTCGGTTGACCGAACGATTCAGTTCGGAAGTTCGGTCGACCGAACTATTCCATCCGAACTCCGAACTTCCAAACAAAGTTCGGAAATTCAAACCTCATTGAAGTAAATGGAATATAGTTCCATTGGGTTGGGGGTAGTAGGTGGAGAGCACGAGGTGACAGAGGCCCTGTCTAGTCCAACTTTGTGGGGGGAGTTTCAGGAAGTGACACCAGCCGATGCGGTGGATGTCCTGGGGTCTGTGAGAGCCACCAGTTGTGAACTTGATCCTTGCCCGTCCTGGTTGGTGAAAGACTCCAGGGAGACATTGTGGATGGTGCTGGCGAGAGTGGTTAATGTGTCCTTGCAGCAGGGGAAGCTGTTGCCCAGCCTCAAGGAGGCTGTGGTGCGCCCCCTGCTGAAGAAACCATCACTGGATGTGGACGTACTTGCCAGCTACTGACCTGTCTCTAACCTTCCCTTTTTAGGGAAGGTTATTGAGCGGGCGGTGGCGATCCAGCTCCAGGTGCATCTGGACAGTATCGGTTTCCTAGACCCTTTTCAATCTGGGTTCCGTCCCGGCTATGGTACTGAGACAGCGTTGGTGGCCTTGGTCGATGATCTCCACCTGGAGCTGGACGCTAGATATTCTACATTTCTTATCCTGCTAGATTTCTCGGCAGCTTTTGATACCGTGGACCATGGGCTGCTGTTGAGATGGCTGCATGACCTGGGTGGTCTGGACGGAACTGTTCTTGAATGGTTCCACTCATTCCTCTCGGGGAGAAGTCAGCGGGTGGTGTTAGGAGCTGAAACATCTTGCCCCTGCGCCTTGTCCTTCAGCTTTCCGCAGGGTTCCATCCTGTCTCCCCTATTATTTAATGTGTATATGCAGTCATTGGGGGAGGTCGTGAGAGGGTTCAGGGTGCGATATCACCAATATGCTGATGATACTCAGCTGTACCTCTCATTTTCAGTTGACCCAGACCCTGCTGTCTCATTGCTATCCCGTGGCAGAGTGGATGTGGCAGAGCAGACTGAAGCTCAACCCCAATAAGACAGAGTTGATGGTGGTGGGGAGGGCAAGGGAGGTGTTGGCCCCCCTGATTGGGGGGATTCACCCTCCTATAGCTCAGCAGGTTCGGAGTCTGGGGGTGGTGTTGGACTTGGAGCTCCGCCTGGATCGACAGGTGGAGGTGGTGGCAAAGGCCGCCTTCCTCCAGTTGTATCTAGTGTGGAGACTGCTTCCATACATCTCCAGGCTGGACCTGGCCTCCCTCATCCATGCCTTTGTCATCTCGAAGCTGGACTACTGTAATGCTCTCTACATGGGGCTGCCCTTGTTCCTAGTTCACAGGCTGCAGCTAGTGCAGAATGCGGGGGCTCATCTCTTGATGGGGACGGATCATCAGGAGCATATAACACCAGTGTTCTGGATTCTGCACTTGTTGCCAATAGTGTTCTGAGACAGGTTCAAGGTATTGGTAATGATCTATAAGGCCCTTCACAGTCTTGGTCCCTCGTACCTCAGGGACTGCCTCGCCCTCCGCATGCCAGAGTGGCTCCTTCGGTCTGCTGGGAGTCCCTTCCTGGAAGTCCCCCATGTTAAGCTGGGGGCCACAATGGTGAGGGCATTTGAGGTGGCCAGGCCGCGACTTTGGAATTCCCTCCCGGAGGAAGCTCGCCTGGCCCCATGCCTTTTAACATTCTGGTGGGCTTGCAAAATCTGGCTGTTTGCCCAGGCCTTCGGGGAGGGGGGGAATAGGGTTTTTAGCTCTTCCCTGTGCTTATTTTATTTTATTTTATTTTTATTTATTCTCCTAATCCTGTGATTTTTTAAATTGTGTGATGTTTTCAAAAATTGTTTTTATGAATGTTTTATTTAGTTGTACGTCACCCCAGGATGCCGTAGGCATATGGGGCGACTCATAAATAAATAAATAAATAAATAAATAATATTATCTTTTAGGGATGGTCGAACAGAGCCGAGTTCGGAAATTTGGATCAGTTCGAAAATCGAGTTCGGTTTGGAAGTTCGGTTCAGTTCGCCCATCCCTACTTCCCAAACCAAATGATCGTCTAAACTCGCAAAGGCTTAGGGTCTTTTACTGACTTCCTTCCCATCCATATCACATTTCACATAGCTGTGGGGGAACTGGAGAAGTCAATGATGACTGAGATCTTGATCTGAAACAAAATTAAATCAATAGAAACAGTCCTAAAAACATCGATGGCTATTAGCTAATTCACTCCTTTAACTTCCAGACATCTCTGAGCTGTCACCTCCTCAACACCTATAGAGTAGTGATATGTATTTGTATGATGCTATTTGGCACTTCTTCTTGGAAATAGGATGCAATTAATTCCCTTTCCTTATGCATATGAAAGTATAGGTCATGACAATCTTTTGGCATCTTATGCCCTTAAGTACCTTTGAAAATCCCAGACTCAGCTTCTGGACTTAATGGTTCCACCAGTACTAGAATCTTTGGTAATACATTATATTTTCAGCTTATCTCTCTACCGCCGTGCTGATCTCTTGCATTCCTTTTCTTTTCCCTCTTATACTTGTTCACTTTTCTTATCTTCTGTCATCATCCAGTCTCTGTCTCATTACATTAATAAAGCAATGTTCTCTTTCTTCGGCTTCTTCCCCCAATCCCATTTCTCTTTGCTGATTAACTTTTCCTCCTTCATCCCTTTCTGACTTTGCCAAACTTTTTTCTGCTCTTTCTCTTCAAAAGGCTTGATTCTGTCAAGAGTAGAGCTGAAATGAGTACCCACAAAAATGGGTATACCCCACATATTTCAGGTACCTGAATTGACCCAACAACATCGGGTACTTCTGCTCCTGGAATGCCAACTTCTGGTATCGATTTATTTACTTTTTAAAAATCAATTTGCCAACTTCCAGCATCTAATTATTGATATTCCAGCCCAGAAAACGTATTGCTGGTTCTAGAAAATTGACTTCCAGTCCCATTTTTTAAAAAAAATCCCATCTTGATTTTTTTATTTGCATACCCACTATACCAATCAGTAATCAGAAAATTGAAAAATTGGTCACAGAAGTTACCAATGTGGGGGTTAACTGGGTCAGTACCTGGTAATCCATTGGGTACCCAATGCAGTATCTGAAAATGCTGGTATTATCCATGGGTACTAATTTAAGTACCTGTTTCAGCTCTAGTCAGGAATATTCTTTGAAAATTCAGAATGTCTTGTATCAAAGTTATCACCCTCAGAAACACCAACCCATTTTGGATCATGTGAAGTTGTGTGTTCTACAACAGCAAGATGCAAAGGGAAGAACATACACAGGAAGCCAAATGGTTTAAAGAAAGAGATCCTGGAATGTGTGGGCGAGGTCATGGGGAGTGTTGGTTGAGTTGAAAGATTAAATTTGGAAGTAATATTTCTTTGCAGATAAGTTGAAAGTGAACAGGGGGGAAAAATCACAAGAGGAAAGAGAATGTACGGGAAGTTTCCAAGTTTCAAATGCATGCAAATTGACAGCATGTAAACAGCAAATTATTTCTGTAAAAGTACTTCAAATGAAAGAGCAGCTAAGTATTGTCTGTAATGTTGAATATTAACATCAAGAGCCTCATTGCTTTGCTTTATGTACAGTGTGTCACTCATTATCATATATCCACACAGCATGATTTCTGCTGTAGGAAAGCTGCACAAAATGCCTCTCCACCTTTCTAAGCAGCGAGGCATTTGTGCCCCCCTGCTTGACAGGCGGGGAGTAGAAAAGGGCTTGGCTGTCACTGGCAACCCTAGCCAGGAACCAAGTGTTTGATCTGCTGGTCCTCTGGTGGTAGGAAGGAAGCATTTACTTCTTGCAAGACACAAGAGTGCTCCTTCTTAAACGCTGCCGTGCAGCCCATGAAAAGACTGTTGTCAGTGAACTTAGGCAAGGAGCAGAAACTCACCCATCCACCCTCTTGGATTGGCCACTGCATGTCTGGGAAGGATTTTTTCCCTTAGCCATGACCCATGACTGGCTTAATTTTTTTTTCACCTTCCTAACAGTGTCCAAGCACTGTTCATCTGTTATTTGAGGCATTCAGCAAGGCACATTAGAGCTGGGTTTCCATTATTTATTGTAGCAACCCATTAGCCATATTCTGGAGTGTAACTTGTTAAATCAGGCTCAGAATATCAGGTAATAAGATGTACGGCCCCTTCTGACATGCTAGGGAAGTGGTTGGGGGTGGGAGGAGGGAACTATTCATTTTGGGGTGAACTAATACCCATTTCCCCCCTCATGAGCAATCTCATGCGTTTGGGAACCAGGATCGATTTCCCATCAATTACCCGGTCCTGACCCAAATTTTCACGGAGGACGGGGAATACATTGCATGTATGAAAAATGACTGCCGCCTTTAACTAAAATAGCATCAATAGTGTCACCACTATTTTGGTTAAGGGCAGTGGATTTCACATAAGCAACATGGCCACCAAGTCGTCTTGTGCATGTACAAAATGCACAAAGCCTCCACTCTTAACCAAAAGGGCAGAACACTATTGCTACCATTTTAGTTAAGGGTGGCAGCCATTTTTATGCATGTGTATAAAAAAGGGTCTGCTGCCAAATTGTATTCCAAGTAAGTGTCTGTGTCTTCTGTCACACTGATGGAGGTGCAAATGCTTTCAGTGATTCACCTTTTATGAAGTAAATATAAAACCATGGAATTAGTTTTCATCTAATAAGAATAATTAGCAAATACGGACCCTACTGGGTACAGCTAAAACTGAAATGGGTATCTGCATGGATACCACAAACTAGCCAACAGATTTGTAGTATCCAAGCCACCTCGGCAACTTGAATACTGTAAACCCCTTCCGAGTGGTATTCCCGTGGATATCCAGATTTGTGGGGGAGGGGGGAGACAAGCATTGGAAGGAGGGCTGTGGGCAGGGAAGTGGCATGAGGGGGGTTCCTTACCTTCCAACAGTAATTCTGGTGTGACAGTAGCAGACAGCTTCACAAGGGCTGGTTTCTGCCCTGAGCCTGCTGCTGGTACCCAGGACAGCCACCTTAGATTTATGGGCTAGCTTCGGGGGACCTGTGCATATTTTTACAGACATGTGGAATCCTTTTGAATCCCTGTGTGAAAATCTGTGAAGGCACCTGAATTTCACCCTGGGTTACTACTGGTTTATTCCTGGGGTCCTGTATACATGTGCGCAGACTCCCAGATACCAGCCCAGAACCCAGGACAACTCTAGAACAGCCACCCACTGCTGCTGGCATTGGCATTCCCCTTCTCCTAAGAAGGGGAAGTATGGTAGGGGAACCCTTACCTTCCAATAATAACTTCAGAAGACCTCCCATGCCTTCCACACCCTAGGGGTGTTGTTACTAGCCATTTTGCTAACTGGCAGCTAATCTAACAGGTATCAAATATTCCTGCTGATACCTGTTGCATTAGCTGCTAGCTAGCAATACGGCTGGCCCAGTCAGCTCTAGTTACATCCAGTTTGCTATTTAAAGAACCACACATTGATTAAAGAACCCTTCTCTCTCATTACAGTGAGAGGAACTTTCCTCAACAAAGATTGGCATACAATTATTATTATTATTATTATTATTATTATTATAAACATTTATATAGCACCAGCCATGGACCTGGCACTGTACAGAACATAGAAATAGACACAGTCTCTGCCTGTGGCTTACAATCTAAAAGACAAGGAGGGGGAGACAGGGAGAGGGGACAGTGGGAGAGACAGGGGAGAAGACAAACAAACATTTAATCTGTTGCTAAATCCTGTCGCTTCTCCCTCCATAACATTGCTAAGATTCGCCCTTTTCTCTCTGTCTCGTCTGCCAAAACTCTTGTTCATGCTCTGATCATCTCTCACCTCGATTACTGTAACCTCCTTCTCACTGGCCTTCCCCGGTCTCACCTTTCTCCCCTCATCTCTGTCCAAAACTCTGCTGCCAGGGTCATCTACCTCGCCAGTCGCTTCGACCATGTGCAG
>QEPC01008573.1:305681-321612 GCA_003113815.1 Sphenodon punctatus | reverse complement strand
CCCCGGTCCTGCTTGCACACAGGCGGGTGTTGTACAGTGCCTCCACAGGGTTCCTGGTGACCGGGTATGACTTCATCAGCCACTGGGTGAGTGGGTAGGCCGGGTCCCCCAGGATGTAGGGGGGCATCAGAACCCCCTCGATCTGGGTCATCCCCATGTCCGCAAAGTCACTGTGGTCCATCCGGGCATAGAAGGGGGAGATGGTCATGATCCGGGCATCGTGGCTGTGCCCTGAGAGGCCTGTGAAAATGTCTATGAACCAACCCTGGTGGTCCACGACCACCTGCAGCTGCAGGGAGTGGTACCAATGTCTGTTGACATATTCTGCAGCATCTCCATCTGAGGGGTGGAGGATCTCAATGTGAGTGCCGTCCACGGCGCCCATGAAGTTGGGGAACCCTCCAGCCGTGAAGCCACCCATTACAGTCTCCTGGTCCACCAGCTGGATTGCTCGGTCCAGGAGCATGCCCTCCACCACTTCGGAGACGTCTTGCAGGATACCGGCGACGGTGCTCACCCCAACACCGAAATGCTGCGTGACGGACCAGAAGGAGTCGAGTGTTGCAAGGGCCCAGCTCCAGCTCCATGGTGACCGGTGCCCCAGGTGGCTTGGGGGTGCACTCATTATAGTCTGGGGCACGTGTCACCCCACCCCCTGTTCGCAACTTGTCTACCAGCCGGGGAACCCCAAATCGGCTTTGCTGCCCACAACCCCCAGCCGACTGGGCCGGATCTTGCATGGAGACTGGGGCGCGGTGGCAGCGGGTGTCCCATTGTGCACACCTGTGGTCCCTGCACAGGGCCTGGAGCATGGTCCAGCCTGTGCCCGGGCGTGTGCGGGCTGCAGCTGCATTCCTGCTGTCATCACCTCCCTCCTCTCTGTGTTTTGGATGCCTGTTGTCCTCGCCACCCTGATCTGTGTGTAGGATGTCCTGTATATGTGCTTGGTACCAGCAGCTGGGCAGGATCCGCACCCCATGCCTTGCTCATTAGCCAGGCAATGTTGCAGCCTGTGGCCTTATTGCTTGGCCTTGGAGCTCCCCTGCTTCCCATCCTGTCCCGCCAGGGATTGTGGGCCCCCTCTTGCCTTACAGTTAGTATCAGACACGTGCTGGACCATGACTGGCAGGGCTTCCCCGGCACTCACGGGCCCCTCCACTCCTGGCGCCCCCCATAGCTGGACCTTCAGCAAAACCATAGCCCTGTGTGACCTGTGGCATTCCCCAGCCGTGCAATTGCTCCTGAGCTGCTCGGACAGCCTCACCTGTGCCTATGCAAATCTGAGCTCCGGTCTGCACTACTCTGGCTATGAGGCGAGTGCCCATGACTGCCTGCTGCACGCGGAGACACTGGGGCTGCATCCCTTTCCCGATGGGCACATCCTGGAGATGAGGTGCGCGCATGTGGGGTGGTCGGCAGTGGAGACCATGTCTGCTCTCTCTGTGTGCAGCCTGGCAGCCTACACAGCCTGTCTGGCGGAGGGGGACCCCACCCTGGCCGTGTCCTTCTTTGGCTGTTTTCACGGGGCCTGTGGGTACCAGCGGTCCCATGGAGCAGTCTATCACCAGCTGTTGGAGCTGGGTTACCTTCCATGGCCCCCAGCTGCTGACTATGACTTGTTGGAGCCCATCGGGGTGGATCTGGCGGTGCTGGCTGGTGTGTGGTCCCGCACTGATGTGCGGGTGGAGCTTGCCATACAAGATCCCTTTGAGGTGTGCTACCTGGTCGCCCACCACATGGCAGCACTGGGATACCATCGGGGCATGCTTCAGTGGCCCAACTTCATGCACCTGGTAGGCCACCCAGCCCCGGGTCCCTTCATGGCCCCCTGCAGCTGGCTGTGAGGCCTCCTGTGCCTTCTGGGCCCTGGTTGCTGACCCCACTGTGTGCTCCCACCTCTGCCCTGATGCCGTGGGTCACTGCCCACTCCCTCCATGATGTCCCAGCATCGCTGCTGTGCTGCCTGTTTCCTGGGGTTCCGCTGCCCCTGCCTGTGGCTCTCGGCCCTCTCCGCAGGCCCCCCGTCTGTCTCTGCAACCAGTGTTCCCCTCTGTGGCTGTCTTCTCCTGTGGCCATGTCCTGAGCTACGAGCCACCACCCGGCACCCCGGGATGCTGCTGAACTTCCAAGGCCGCCTGAGATCCCTCCTGTGCCCATGCCCCCCCCTTGGGTGACTCTGTGATCGTGGGGTTCTGGGGCTCCCGGACTGCACCTACCAGCATCCTCCAGGGTGTGTATGTGTATTTGGACCAGCTGCACAGCTCTGGCTCTCCTCCCACCCATCCTTCACACCCTCGCTGGTGAGTGGGGTACCTGTCTGCCTCCTGGACCATTCCCGGGCCGCTCTCTGTTCTGTGTGGTCTCCCCCTGTGCCTGTGCTCTGCCCCTGGAGGTCCCCCCATTCCATGACTGGCTGTGTCACTGTGGGGGTGCCCGTGCAGGCTGTGCTGTTGTGGGGGTTCTGGATGCCGTTCCCCGTGTCTGGCCCTGCCCCTTGGCTGGTCCCCCCCCCGCTCCCTGTCCCCACCCCCCTCCCTCCCCCCTATCCCTCTCCCTTCCCCCCTCCCCCATATGCCCATTGTGCCATGTGTGTTGACCGTCCCACTGTGTTCCCCCTTCCCTTCCTTTCCTGTGCGGGTTTGTATGTGCCCAGGTGTGTGTTTGTGCTATGTGTTCCACTGTGACCTTGTTCTCTCTGTGCCTGCTGTGTGTGCCGCCTCAGTGGCTCTTCTCCCTCCTCCTCCTCCCTTCCCGTTTCCCTTGTGTCGGTGTTCCCTGTAGGTGCTCTTGGCTTCCTTTGCCCTCAGCTGGCCATGTCTGCCTCCCGCCCCTCCCCAGTGCCTTCTGGGTGTTTTGACCATGGCCGGGAATCGGCATCACATCTATTGTGCTGCTCCAGGCCATGGTCTGTCTGTCCGATTCCCTGCCATGGTCCCGGTCCCATCACATCTGTTCAGGGCCTCCCTTAACCACGGGGGGTCGTTGTTCGACTCGCCACCACTGGGAATCCACTGTGGTGAATCGGGACCGTGTAGCATCTGAAATCTCCCAATGACTCCAAAATCCCTTTCCTGAGTTGTAACCCCTAATTTAGAACCCAAGATTGTATACGTATAATTTGGATTATTTTTCCCTATTACTTTGCACTTGTCAACATTAATTTCATCTGCCATTTAGATGCCCAGTCATTCATTCTCACAAGATGCTCCGGATCCAAGATTTTCTTTCCTTCTTTATGACACTTCTCATATTTTATTTTTATTTCCAAACTCTGACCATACGTGTTACTTTATTTGGGTGCCAACATTGATGGGATCCATTCTACAGTGAAGTACAGTTGGTCTTAGAAAAGAACAAGTGGTTGCCATTCATCACAAATACATTCAGTGCCAAGTAGGTTTTGGCATATATTCACTGGAAAATCCTGTGTTAGTCATGCTGTTTATTTACATGCTATGTGTGCCAGGGAAATATATGGCAGCACACAGCACAGCATCCTCTTCTAATATGTTACTCAAAGTCACTGATACACAAAAGAGAGATGAAGAAGCAAGTCTTTCCTGCTAAGACATTATCCAGATCATCATCTATCTTTTTGTTGCTACATTGCACAGAAATGGCTATAGCACCAGCTGTTAGGAAGGGGTTGGTTCTGTTCCTATTTCCATCAAGAGAATTTGGATATGTCCAACAGTGGAAAAAACATACTTCTTTGAATTCAGATCCAGTGCTTTATCTTATTGACTGAATAAGCAGCTCAGTAGAGTATAAGTAGCACGTGGCTGGATTATTTGTCAGGGAGAAAAAGACAAACAGAAAAAAAATGTAAGTTCAACCAAAGGTATGTTGGCAACCAAGTAAGAATGAATGTGTCATGGAAAGTCTGTTCTCTAGGTCCTCATTTCTTAAGCATGGTGCTTACTGGCATCCTAGAAGCCATACTCCATCCTTTAGGTGTCACAAAACCTAATGTACTGCTGTATATAACCTATGTTGACAACCGGGCTTGAGGAGACTATAAGCAATGAGAGGAGAGAAGAAAATACACAAGTGAATTATTAGGTTAAAGTCTATGAGATATCCCATTAAAATTCAGCCTGTGTGTGCTAGAGCTTCCTATTCAATTTTGCCTCCAGTGATTTCTACAGGAACAGATTATGATATTCTTGATAAGTATTACTTTTCTTTGATAATAGGGGTGTGCACCAGGGACCCATTTCATTTTTTGTTGTTGTTTTCGTTATTAAAATGTGCCATTTTCATTAATAACAAAATGTCATTTTTCGTTACTGTTGTCGTTATCTGTATCAGTAGCGATTTGAAACTAAGATTTTATTTTTTGTATCGGCATCGATTTTGTATACCAATGAAGAATTATTGACAGATGTGGAACTCCTTCCTCTTCTCATTGTGATACAGGGTACTTTCAGACATGACGCTAACCACCCTTTAACCACCCTTGGTGGTTATTTATGCATGTTGCCGGGCTTCATAGGGCACCAATACAGCCCTGCAACATGCATAAATAACCACCAAGGGTGGTTAAAGTGTGGTTAGTGTCATGTCTGAAAGTACCCACAGAAAGAACTGCACACAATAATATATACTGTACACAATATATAGTTTTATTTATATAATATATAGAGAATCTAAGCTAAACCTAACCTATGTATAATAAAAAATGTTCCTATCCTATAATCCTAATATATATAATAGAACATCCTAGTATCTAAATATCTAATCTATATATATATAACTACTATCTATATCTATATAATATATGGACAGGGGGAGACAGACAGAGGAAGGCAAAAGCAAAACTCAGAGGTATATCTACTATCTCTAATCTATCTCTATTCTCTGTCTCTCTATCTCTATCTGTCTATCTCTATATGTGTACCTAAGGAATAAGGATTGGGTGGTAGGGAAGGGAATAAATGATATTTGTATTGGAGGATTTCTAGTGCAAGCACCAGCAGCTTCTGCAAACGCACCCTGACAAGCAAGATAGCTAACACAGAGTGAAGCAACCCAGCCCTACAATATTAAGGGTTGCAATGCCCTCTCCCAGAGCCCTCCAGATTGGTTCTAGGAGGCAGAGACATTGAGGAATCACATGATGCCATTCAACTGCTGGAATCTCCTTTCGCTGCTCATTGGTTAGAGATACATCCATCAAGTCCTTCCTCTCCCAGTTCAAGAGATCAACACGGTTTCTGAGTCTGAGATGTCTGCTCCCTCCTCCCCTCTCCACATTTCCCTCCAAAAAATACCTGCCAGGCAATAATTAAATCAATAATAACTTTAGTTATCGTTATTAATTTTGTTATTATTTTTTGTCATTTTTGTTATTGCAATAACAAAAACAAAAACAACAATTTTTGTTTTCATTATATCAATAACGAAAATGACATGCACACTCCTGTTTGATAACTATTACTTTTCTTTCTCTGACCCAATGATGTCAGTAAGTGGGAATTTGAAAAGAGCTGCCATTTAAGAGCATGCATTCCTGGGACTTTCAATGGGATTGGTACTTAATAATTCAGAATCATAGTCAGTAGTTCTATTTGTGGTAAAAGTTACTATTATTTAGCATGTATAAGAGTCCATACTTCTGTAGTAAAACAATCATCACTGGTTTTCAGGGCCTTGAATGGTATAGGTCCTGGTTATATTTAAGAGCCTTGGAGGACCCAGGGGACCGTCAGAGGATCCTGATAGTTATCTGTTTTAGGAACCACCCACTTTTGGGGATCCTGCCATTGCACCTAAAGTCAGTGGGCGATCGGGCTTTGTCGCTGCATCCGGAATGAGACAAGAACACAATATGTGGAATTTAAAGGCCACACTCTTTATTTCCAATTCACATTAAAATTCACATCAACACGCCAGACCGGTTCTGCTCCTTATCCCTACGAGGGTCCAGTTCCAACCCTTTAAACATCTAATTTATGACTGCCTGGGATGGCACCCAGGTACCAGCCATCTTAAACATTCTTACCTATCTCATTCACCCATGAACAGAAGAGCTCCATTGGATGACCTGAGTACTTATGCTAACTTACTTTATCAGAGAAGGTGTAGGTATGCCTGAGAGTGAATCAGCCTCATGACATTTCCTATTCCTGGGTAAACCCCTGATGCTGGCCATTACCAACCCTTGTGTCAGAGTGACTTTCCCCCCATATCTCATAAGGAAATGTCTCATAACTATACTAAGTCTTATTACATGCTACGGTACTTTTCTTAACCTTAACTGGACCCCCACCACTATGAACCACCATACATTACATGGCTGGTTCAATTCCCCAAATAAAAAAACACCCCTCAAGCAAGAATAGCCTTGCTCAGGGCACCCGTTAACACTTCGAGATAAATATCCATTCCATTATCCAAGAGGTGTACCCCATCTGACCTGAACAACTCATTCTTGAAAAACCTTATCTCTTTGTGTTCTATGGTACCCCACCCCTGGCTAACTAACCACCTATACATTTCTCAATTAATTTTCCTACTTGCTCTGTCAAACGTACCCGGGCAACGAGCCCCCCTCCAAAATTGCCTCTCTACCAGCTGGGTCCATAATATGATAACCCCCGGAAACCACCACCTTACCTCCCACAGGTCCTGCTTCATCCAACTAACTAATTCCAAACTTGCTACTGTAGCTAGATTATTCTCCCCAACATGCAATACTAAAATATGGGGTGACTGGTACTGATGGGCAGCCTGCAACGATGGCAGAGGCTGTTCCCAGTTCATACCCTGCTTTCTCAACCAAACTATACTGGCATGCTTCCCTAATCCCAGTTGAGATCCCGTCCTTCTCAAATCAGCATTCTCTGCCCAATGGATGAAGCTGTGCGTGATGATCCATACCAGTCTTCTTGTTCTCTGTGTAAGCAGTCCTATAACAAAACAAATTAAGATGAAAAATCACCCCCACGCCTACCTAACTTAAATCACAGGATAAACATATAACTTATATGATCCTGACCTCGACCTCCCCAGTGCATTTATGTCACCCTCAGACATACCTTCAGCCACCGCAATGCTGGCTGCCCCAATTCTGAATGAATGAGAACCAAAGCTGCTCGGTGACATTCCCCTGGCTAGCAGTGCTTTTTTAAACACAGTCACAAACTGATATCGAGTTAGAGGCACACCCCCATCATGATAAAAGAACAATCCGATACCCACATTCTGGCACCATAGATAATCCCACATGCGCCCACTGGACAGGTATCACTCCCCGCAAGGCCATGCAACACAATCATTTGACCACGACCCCTCTGATCAGTTTTTGGTCTCCTTAAAATTATCCTAAACTTATCGTGCTCGAGAAACACGTCTCCTATCTGTGATTCCTGTCCGGACACTACCTTCCTACATTCCACTACTAACTCACTAACCCTAAATGCACCCCAAAAAACTATTATAATTGCAACTCTAAATAGAATAACCTCTTTCCCATTAAAACAAACTTTAGGTAACATCCGACAAATCAAAGACAGAGTTTTGATTGTCACAGGTTCCCTTTCATCCACAGTTCTATCTGCTTCCTTATGCCAACATTCAAGCACATGTTTTACATAAAAACCTTGCGACTCCATTGGAAACCCCGCCACACCACTCATGAATGCAAGCACTGAAAACTTACTTGCAATGGATCCCTGCGACAGACCCTTATTATGCAACTGCAACCCAAACTGGATTAGCTGCATCTCCATGAAAGGGAAAGTTAACACCCAGCCCTTTACTTGCTCTAAACTCCTGAAACTCCCTAAACGCTCTCTCATATGCTTCCCACGTTCTCCTTGCCACAGATCTCAGCACAGCCCTCAAAAGGTCTAGCATCCAAGGTTCCACAGTTCCTTTGGGATAGTCTCTGGTTCCTCGCATGCTCTCAGGTTCAATAGACAGAACCGATCCATCTGGACTTGAGAGAGGGCATCCGCAATGACGTTATCAACACCCGGCACATGTCTAGCTAAGAAAAGGATGTTATGCTCCAGACATTTTAATACAAATGCCCTCAACAATCCCATGACCTGAGCATTCTTTGAAGACAATGAATTCACAAAATAGACAACAGGCATATTATTGCACCAAAAATGAATGGTCCTGTTTTCAAACTCTCCCGCCCAAAGGTGAACAGCCACTACTATTGGGAAAGAGCTCTAGCAGCATCAAATCGCTTGTCAGCCCCAACTGCACCCATGAATCGGGTCATTTCTCAGCACACCACCTTCCTCTAAAATATACTCCGAAACCAAGGGAGCCAGTTGCATCAGACTGCACCTGTAGGTCAGTTTTCAACAATAAATCCTGCCTCCAAAAGCTGACGCCATTAAACTTGTTTAAAAATTCTGACCATGTACACAAGTCAGCCTTCATGTCCTACATTAACCTAATGTAATAGTGTGGAGGCAAATTACTGGCCACGCTTGCGTAAAGCCTTGTTAAAAAGACTCTCCCATGCGCTATTACCTTACAAGCGAAATTAAGGCTGTCAAGCAAAGACTGAAGCTGCCGAACCGTAACCTTTCTTGCTCCTAAACACTTATCAATCCCTTCCCTTACTTCTGCTAATTTCTCCTCAGGCAAACATGACAGTGAGTTAACCGGGTACGTGTCCAATTGAATGCCCAAGAATAATAACTATGTCACTGACCCTTCGGTTTTCTCAGGTGCCAGCGGTACACCCAACTCCTTTGCTAAGTCTTTAAACATTAGCAGCAACCACCCACATTCATCAGAGCCTTATGCTCCCATGTACAAATAATCATCCATATCATTAATAACTTGCTGTAATCCCGATCGTTCCCTGACCAGCCAGTCCAAAAGAGAGCTAAATTTCTCAAAGGCCGCACACGAAATGGAGCAGCCCATTGGCATTGCCTTATCAAAATAACACTTCCCCCCAAATGTGAAACCCAAGAACTTAAAATCATTGGGATGCATGGGCAACATCCTAAAAGCTGACTTGATATTGCATTTTGCCAGGAGTACACCCACCCCTCACCTGCGCACCATCTCCACAGCTGTATCAAATGAGGAATACTGTACCATGCAAAACTCATGGGGTATGACATCATTCACCGAAGCTCCCCTAGGATAGGAGAGATGATGAATAAGGCGATATTCCCCAGGCGCTTTCTTGGGAACCACACCCAGCGGGGATATATGCAGGTCAGGCAATGGAGGGGACTCAAAGGGCCCTGCGATCATCCCTTCAGCCTTTTCTCTTTCCAGTTTATCCATCACAATGTGCTCCATACCTACCATTGATTTTAAATTTGTTTTTGCTGCTAAAAGAATCAAACCTACTGCCTGTATCCCAAAAGCTTCCCTAAACCCCCTCAGTACATACCCCAATACTTCCTTATCAGGGTAAACTCTGAGCGCTTCTTCCAGTGCATCAGGGTTAACCGGAGTTGGCACTCTTTCCAGCAGCACCACCCTGCGGGCCACAGGGCACCGTACACTGTCTTCCTTTTTGCTGCCGAAACTTTCAAAAACTTTAAGTCTGTTACAGTTGGCAGTTGCATGAGGTGTGCCGCACAGCGCACATGCGTGATTAAACCTGCATGGAGACCTGCTACACGTCCCTGACCAGCTAAACTCCCAGCATGGACCAGCCCTGCTAGTGCCACTTGTCCTTCATGAAAACTACTGTCAATGGCATGCGCTGCACCTCCCCTCACAAACACATGTCCACTATCGGACCGACTAGCGTTGACTGTGACACTCATGACCTCCAACCAAATGTTGTTTGCATGCACATCCCATCGAATACCCGTTGTGATGGCTGCTCTGTGCCGAAATCCCTCATCATAGATGAGCCATGCCCCCTGCTTACCTGTCTCGTACACCCTATACACAATCTCTTGATATTTTACCAACTCCACTGCCCTTTCTGGATACGCCTGCATCACTACTCCCATATATATGGAATAAGCAGCAGTCCAGTTTGACCAATTGCAATCGGCTTTTGGCCGTTTGAAATGCATCTCCTTATCCTTTACTTCTTCTTTATCATTGGGATCTGGGATGGGGTCACTGAACAAAAGTGAAAAGAGATCCACATAGTCCCCTTTCCAAATCTTCTCCCTGGTTGACTGCAAAAGATGTGCACCAATTGGCGCTAAGACTTCGGGTATCCCACCCCCCAAAGGGGGTAGCTCCTTAACCTTTTCAGCTGAGCATACCGCACATGCCGAACATGCTGCACATTTCGATATACTCTGCGCTCCCTTCTATACCTGCCCTGTTGCACCCTTTTCATGTTTGGTGCAGGGCTGCTGAAAACCAAAGACCTGAGAGTTATGCGACTCCCCGTGCAACAAGCACGTGGTAACCTCCCTTTTCTCCAGCCAGGGCACCCATCTACCAGCCCATCCTAATCTTGGCACACTATCCCCACCAATATTAATTGCAGGCACCGGGCGCTCCTGCCTTGGAACCTCACTTGCGAAGCATCCACACTGAGATCCCACCCCACTAATGAACGTACCTACTTTTGCTGCCATTTGGACCTATGCCGCTGGATCCCTAGATGTCACTCCTGCTGTCTGCAGCTGCTGGGGGCCAGGATTGCAGCATGGCTCGAGTGGATTCTCCCAGAAAGCTCCCTCATCGTCTTCTCCAGTGCTAGCACACATCCAGCCAAGTCAAAAGTCTGCTCCATCTCTCCTTCCTGGGCCATCTCACTATTCCCTGCCAATCTTGGGTGCCGTTCCTCTGGCTCGTCTCCACTGGAATAAGATAATGGTGCACCTCACCTGCCCCAACTCCCCCCCTTTTCCCTGAAGTCACTCCCAACCGCCTGAGCACCCTGCTCATGAACCTTATCCTCAGTTTCCCACTCATTCCTGTTTTTCTCACAACTGGAGCTAGGCCGCTGTACAGCACCCCCTTTTGTCAGCTCGGGTACAGCCCCAGCTTCAATATCTCCAAGCAGTACGAGAACTGCCCCGCATGATGCCCCCACAGCCTGTGGGACCTCTGCACTGCTTTGGCCCACCAAAGATGCCAGGTTTTGCATAAATTCTTCACATACCCCCAACTGCCTTTGAAGGGAAAACAGGAAAGCCATACTGCCCTCCTCTTCCTCTACAGGAGCAGACTGATTCCCATGCTGGCTCCTCCTGGCCCTTTCACTACCACCAGGTCTGGGCACTGGGCCTTTTCCTTTTACAGAGTCCTTTCGTGGACCTTTCCCCGGCCCTTTGTCTGGGGCCTTTCCAGCCCCTTTTTTACCCTTATTGCCCAACTTCCTCGCTTAACTTAATGGGTGCTCAACTGACCAATGAGGGGTGCTGACGCCTCTTCACCCTGAAAACCTTTAAACACAGTTTCCAGACTCGCTCCCTTGGCAGAAACTGGCCAGCCTCTGCATCCACTCTTCTTTACCCAGTCCTGGGGAGGGAGGGGGGTAAGCACCCTATGGCCTCCTTTTCACTCTCTTACTGGGCCCTACAAGCACCCCCCAAACACCAACTGACCTCTCTTCAGCCACTCGCACACAGATCTGGCCAGGCTCCCCGCTGCCACCAGAGCTCACTTGCAGAGAAACCAACTGCCTTATCTCCCTGCTGCTCCTGCTCGGTTTCAACGCCGCTCTCCGCACCCCTCACTGGCTCCCTTCCTCAAGCAGCACTGGCACCATTACCTCAAGGAGCCTGCCGGTATTGCTGCCGATGCCTGGATCAGCTCTGACTGCAGAGCCTTGCAAAACAGTCAGTTACACTGACCCAAAAGCTCCCTAGCCTCTCTTTGCCGCCCAGCCCAGCCACCATTGCCATAGCAACTCCCAGGCTGCGCTGTACAAATTGCTCCTCCCCTGATTGCAGCCTGCCTTGCTCACTCCTCAACAGGAGTGAGACAAAACCACCCACCCCTCACTGCTTGGAGCTAAGAGGGGGTGAGTGCAATTTGCTGTGGTAGGCTCCTCACTGTGGGACTCCTACTCAACAGAAGTTCATCTCAGTTCCTCCCTCCTCACCTTTAAAAATCACTTGGAAACTTATTTATTCTTTATGTACTTTTAGGATTCACTGCCAGTTTCCCCTCAATAAATATATTCAGTCCTGCCTCCTAACTTCCCCTTTTAAATGATTTTAAATGGACTAGGTTTTATAATGTTTGTTGTTTTATTGCCATATTTTATGTGGAACACTCCAAAGCACCATTTGGTGGGGAGATGCTATGAAAATTGAATTATTATTATTAAAGTGTGGCATATACCCAAATATCAGAATTCCTTGTTTGGAGTCAGAACTAGGATTGAAACTCGAGGCTCGGATTTACTCAGAGTATCAGAGCATTCAACCTCATTTTACCAAGTCCTGAATGGCTGGGGAATCAGCCTGCTACTTGAGACTTGGCAAAATCCTTGGCTGAGGGAAGGAAGAGGGGGCAGTGGGTGCAGGTAACAGGGCAGTTGGGGACAGGGAAGGAAGCAGGGATGGTCACAATGGGGGGAAGGCAAGGCAGGGGCAGCAAACTCACCTAAAAGCCACAGGACCTGGGTGCACCACTGTGGTCTCTGCCACTGTGTGTTTGGATGCAATTTGTCCTGCTCCCATAGAGCTTTAGACTGAGCATGCTCAGAAAAACTGCATTCAAACACACAGCATCAGAGTCCACAATAGTGCACCCATCTCCTGTGGCTTTTGGTGAGTTTGCTGCCCCCCCCTTCCCTACCCCGTGTTGCCCTCTGTCCCCCCTTCCCTGCCCCCTCTGCCTCTTTTCCTGTCCCCCCTTTGTTGTTACCAATACCCTTTTACCTACCTCCACTGCCCTCTGCCCCCTTTTTGCTTCCTGCATCTAAATTCCTGAGCATTCATCATGTTACTGAGGAGGGGCCCAAAAATTAGGCACGATCCGGGGAACTTATAAATGCTTGTGAATGTTTTTTAAAGTATTCTGTACATCCCTAATCACAACCCAAAGTTAAACACAGAAATTTGTCATTTTTAATTGTCTTATATATGTTAGCTTTGGAAAGTGTGTTCAATAAACACATTCCTGTGTTATCTAATTCTTCTAGCTTAGTTTTCCTCTAGGTGATCATTTTCTCTGAGAATTAGTTAATATTTATGTAGTAGCAGTTTTTAAAATGCTTATTTATTGCTAAAGTTTCTGCTTGTAAGGACTACTCCCAGAGAAAGAATGAGACACTAGAAAACACCACCAAAAATGCAATAATCTGGATTTTTCCCTTAATATTTATTAGCTGACTCCTTGTGGGAAGTATCCTGCATTTTAATAAACCACATTGTTTGCTTCCTCCCCCCCCCCCCCCAAATCTCCCCTTTACATCCTTGCTTAGAGATTAAATGTTTAAATAGTGGACATTAAAACTATAAATTACAACATTACTCTTTAACTGTATTGTACCTTTATTTCCTGAAATGTGATCATTTCCTGTGAATTTAATTGTCTGAAGATATCAGGTTTTCACAACGGGGATTTAAATATACTGAAAAACCACACATGCACACAAAACTATATCCATTAATATTATAGTATTTACTTTTAACCAAATTATTCAGACAATACTGTCTGTTACTTCCATCTCTAATTCACCTCATTGTACTGAGGTTGCAGATCACACATACTAGTTTAAATCGTTAAGGATAGAATGTGGAGGGAAGAGGAGGGGGTGAGGTCACGCAAGCGGTGCCAGCTGGATCCCTGCATGGCCCAATGACTGACAATCACAGCTGTTACACTGCAGGGCACACATGGGGAGCCAGTCAGACGGTTGCTGGGCAGATAGGCCCCTGTTGGAGCTGCTACCATGGTGGTGGTGGTGGTGGGGACGCAAAGGCACAGACAAAACAGCAAAGCACCCAGCCCTCCCAAACCTCCATCCCCAAGCCAGACTGAAACCCAACCCCATGCCATGATGTGGCCATGCGCGATGGGCACTACTGCCCTTTACCCATGCCCCCATACTGTTGAACCAGGTATGATGGGGCAAGTGCGTCCAGTCACATGAGTTGCCCCACCCTGGGCAGCCTTACCCCAGTTGGCCAGCTACTCGTCCCACCCCAGGGCAGGGGAACATATGATGAGCCACTGCATTGTGTTGCTCCTTTGCCCAGGGAGGGGTAAGGCTACCTATGGCATGGTAGCCTCCACTCCCTGTCTCATGTGATCTCGTCCTAGAGCTCAGAATGTGGAGAGAGAAGTGGTGCTCAGAATCCAAAAACAATCAAATATTTCTGTTAAAATAATTATCAGTGGGATAGTGAGTACAGGATGTTAAACTGACATTGTTAGACTTGAAGAGTTACCTTAAAGTAATCCATACTTCTCTTGAAGATATTTATTTAAGAAGTTTATCTGAAAGATGGGAAGAGATCTTTGTATAGGTTTATAGATTCATAACTAGAAGATGTTCAGCTTATTAACGGAAGGAATCCCTCAATCCAATAATCATAATTCACGTTTAACAAATATGGCGTTTCATTAAAAAACAAGAGATCATAAAAATAATAAAGCTTGGATTCTTTTCCATCTACTGATAGAAACTTGGAAGTTCATGTTTTATTTCTCAATGAAAGCAGAATTACCCACCACCATCCTCACCATAATACTTACTTACGCATTTATTTATTCAGATTTTTTTGTCCCATACTTCCCATAAGGCATAGGGTCACTTACAGCATAAAAACCTATTAATCCTAAAATGGGGAAGAAAAACTAAAATCATTTGAGTAATTAGGAAAAAGACTGATGCACATAGTGTACAGATATCAGTGGATGTGGCCACACCTATTTAAAAAGATTAATTTGGGGGTCTCCTTGATCTGAAGGCTACAAAAATGGATATAATTGTTTTTCGGGGGGAACTTGCTCCTCTTCAAATTCAATTTATTCTCACATGCAAAAAAAGACACACTTTCTGTATTCATTTTATCCTCCTACATGTTGTGGAGTGTTGTGGGTGTTTTTTTTTGTGGTTTGGAAAAAATAATCAATAGAAGATGTCAGAATCAGCAGACCCCTTAATGTTTCAATGGGCAAAATTTCCTCCCAGTTAGGGTCTCTTAGACCCATATATTGCCTCTTCTTACTTTCAGTATTTTCAAAGAATGTTGAAGATGACTTGATAACATTTGTCTGAGCCTCATATGTGTTGTACTTTTAGTATTGTAACCAAAAAGGGTGTCTTTAGACAAACACCTGTTCTGCTCCTGCTCTGCCCCACCCCTGGGTGAACCATTCATGTAGAGGCGGGCCCACCCTGGGTGAGGCAGAGCAGGAGTGAAGCAGGAACTGCCTACTCCTGCCAGTTACACTCATGGTGCACTGGAACATCTCAGAGCACTGCAAGTCAAGGAGGCCACCTGAACCCGGTTCATAGGCCGGGGCAGAGCAAGAGTCCATCTAAATGACAGTCAGAAACTGCAGCTCTGCAGTAGCACCAGGGGTGTGGTTCGGCATCACCTCCTGCCAGCGTCCTCCACTGCTAACCAGGGCACTGGAAGGCCTGCAATACAGGAGACTGTGGCTGTCTCTGCTGCAGGAGCAGGTGCAGGTGCTTCAGGGTCAGATGTTCATCATGGGCAACCAATGTACCTCATTATTCATGTGATCCCCAGATGTCCAGGGCTGGTAGATCCCACCCTGGCTGCTAAAGGCAGGGCCTGATCCATGGGCAATTGCAGCAGGGAGAGGAGCAGCAGCAGCAGCAGCAGCAGCAGCAGCCAGTTGAGACCCAGAAGCGTCAGTGTACCATGGAGGAGCTGGGGTGGGGGTAGCTGCCAAGTCCATTGACAGCTGCAGGACATGGAGGGTGGCATGGCTTTCAACTGCATGTTGGGGGAAATGATTGCGCTTGACTTGCAGCCCTTCTCGGTGGTCAGGGACATGGGGTTGAGGCACCTAATTGGCTTCCAGACCCCCCCCCCCC
>QEPC01008573.1:295096-305639 GCA_003113815.1 Sphenodon punctatus | reverse complement strand
GTACTGTGCCCTGGCAATCCAATGTCCGCTACTGGGTGGCCACGTGATTCACCACCGGGCAAGGCTTGACCAATTGGCAGAATAGCTTGTTGAGATACGGAGAGTAGGATGGAAGCCTGCAACGCACGGTCAAGTAGGGGTGCCAGCCACCAAGCCCTGGCCGGGCCTCTGCCACTGCTCCACCAATGCCTGGCAGCCTGCAATGTCCAGCTAAGTATGGGTGCCAGCTGCAGTTACTGTGCTCTGACAATCCAAAGTCCGCTGCTGCTGCTGTGCCATGGTTACTGTAGCCCGGCAATCTAATTTCTGCTGCTGCTGAGACTGTCACTTCTGTGCCATAGGCACTGTGCCCCACCAATCAAATGTCCACTGCTCCTGCCTCTGCTGATGCCACCTCTGCTGTGCCATGGGTTCTGTGCCCAGGCAATCCAATCTCTGCTGCTGCTGCTGCTGCTGCTGCTGCTAGTGGTGGTGGTGGTACTTTATGTCAGCCATTTGCTCCTCTTGCTCTTGTAGATGGGCATAGATCAGATGAGTGTGCCGGCTGACAGGGGATGGGTGTCCACAAGATTCACTGCCGGGAAAGGCTTGCCCAATTTGCAGTAGAGCTTCTTGAGATTGGTCAAGTATGATGCCAGCCTGCAATGCCCGGTCAGGTAAGGATGCCATAATGGCCATACCGCATAATGCATTGGTGGCAAGTGCCATACCACAGAGCACCCACTCCATGGCCACTCACAGAGCACTCAACAAAAATCCAGGCATCCTTCAATGCCCGTCCAAACAAGGGTTCAAGCCACCAAGCCCTGGTCGGTCCTCTGCCACTGCTCCGCCGATGCCTGGAAGCCTGCAATGCCTGGCTGAGTAGGGGTGCCAGCCACCAAGCCCTGGCCAGGCCTCGACTGCTGCTCCGCCAATGCCTGGCAGCCTGCAACACCCAGCTGAGTAGGGGTGTCAGCCACCAAACCCCAAGCCTTCCCTGCCTCTGCTGCTGCTCCTGGGTCTCCGATGGCCAGTCATGCTACCATGGGCACCCAAAGGGGCCAAGCACTGAGCCTACCTGCCAGGGCAACCCGGGATGCCAAGCCCCAAGTCTTTCTGGTCTCTGCTGCTGCTGTTGCAGTATCTCCGATGACCTGCCATGCCCCCCACGGGTACCCCTGGAGCACCCCAAGCTTCCAGGCAGCCAAATTTTCTGACTGTTCAGGGGTTACAAACTCCACGGGACTGAACCCACGAACCCAAACTAAGTTTTTGGCCTAAATGGCCAAACCTCTGAACCCCATTCTGTTCACACATCCCTACTGTAAATGGTCTTAAAAGAGAATAAGACATATAAAGTAAATGACATTAGAAATCCTAAGAACAGTTATATTTGAAAGATAACACCTTTTCAAGGAGATGCCCCGTCCCCTTAAATCGGCCAGTCTTACCCACAAGAAGATAAGAAGCAAGTTGTGGTGGAGATGTGGTGAGGGCTCCCCGATGGAAACTCTGCTGCGGTCCATGTGTCCCACAGACAGAGTACCAGGGATGAAGAGTTGTGAGCTGTGCAACTAGCAAGCTAGTAATTATAGACCCTTCCATTACTGGAATAGCAAATATGACAACCCATTATGGTGCATCCGACTTTAGCAATAAATATGCTTTCTAGCTAAATATGGGGATAGTTTGCACCATCCAATCAAATTCATCATCTTTCTTCCCTTTCTTATTTCTCATCTGTCCATCTGACCCTTCTCTTCCGTCACTTTTCACCCAATAGGCATGATTCCACATGAGGGCGGGTTCAAGCTTGGTGGCTTTTCTCTATTTCACGCTCTTGCATTAGCATGATTTTACTTATATTAGGCAGGTCAGCACAAAACAAGCAGGCAAACCTAACTTTCTACTCATATCAAGCAAGCAACTAACCTTAGCTAAGGCAAATAAAGTACTACACAGAGCAACACATAAATCTTGGAGCTCAGGACAAAGACGAGATCAAGCTACACAAATAGAAGGCAAAAACTGCACCACACATTTAAGAAAGCACCGAGAGTCAAGAGGGACAATAACTGCAAGAGTGAAAACCTGTGACAAGGATAGAGAGGGAAACTTAAGTTACAAAGAAGACTCATGATTAGGGAAACAATCTACCCACGTAGACGTATGCTCAGATGCTAGAAACTCAGAATGGGTGAGGCTGCAGGGGGCTATAGAGGGACAGTCTACACACAGCAAGGCTCTCAGTGCTATACATACAAGTCTGGGAGAGAGTGAGGGGTGTGGGAACAGCAAGGGAACTAAACACACTGTTATCCAATAACCTTGATGGTGGATTGATGGGGTGGAATCTCAGGAGGTCTTCTCATAGACCCCTGTATCTCTCACCATGACCAAATGAGCACTCCCAACGATGTGGGAAAGATGTGTAAACAAAGTCACTATTGCAAAATAATAGACGAAAGGAAAAATCTTCAGCTCAATGTTCGTGTACAGATCATTGAGGCAGGAAAAGTGATTTCATCTTAAGTTTGCATTAAGCCATTCCAGCTCACACCCTATACCCAGGTGAAGATGTTCCTTCAGTCTATGTGGCTGAAGTCTTTGTAGGGTGCATGGAGGAATGCCTAGCTATGACCGCAGGGAGTCCTTCAGCCAGTAGAGAACCTGAGTTGGCTTTCACAGACTCGCTGTACCAGGCAGCAGCTCAAAGTCCACCAAAGGCCATGTCAGGAGAGTGAGCCCTGACCAAGAGACTGGAGCCCTTTATATAGGCAGAGCCCATGCCCGTTAACTCTCCAGCTACATAACTCCCTTGTTTGGCCATGGCCCCTAAGGTTTTGCACGCATCACCTCAGGTTAATAACACCCCCATATCAAGTCCACCACAAGGTGGCAACATAAGTCCTGAGTGACTAGGCAGCCTAAGCCCTCATTGGTTACTTTCAAAAACCCAATTCAGAACTCAAAGCCTAACTGGCTATCTTACAAAACCAGGTACGTAACAATGAACATAAATCATAGTTAGAAACTGAACTCCTCTTCCCCTTTTCCCAACAAATGGCAGTTATGTGGTAACGTGAACTTGAGGAAGGCTAAGATCCCCAGACGTGAATCAGGAGTGAACCCTTACAAAATCATCAGACTTCATGCTTATGCGACCTTATCCCTCCCTGTTCTTTCCCACACAACAACAGGAAATAAGCTACTTCCCAACATATTTAAGATGAATTTCTATCTCCAAAGCCCTTTTGGGCTTATGATATCGCCATTACATTGGTGCAGAGAAAGTAAGGTTGCATGTTGGTTCCACATATAGGCAACAGAGATAAATTAGTACAGTGACATATTTCACTGGATAAACTACCTCCACCAACCATAGTTGGTCCAATAAAAGACACCACTGTACTACTTTGTCCCTATCCTTATTACATTGTTATCTTATTCTCATCATTATCTCCCAACATGGCCACAGATCTCAAGAATCTCAAGCCTGCCACTGACCCAGGTAACACATGCTACACTCACAACACAATATAGAAAGCTAGGGAATAATGGGTAGAAAGAGATGTGATGGTGGCCCTCTGTGGTCAGCTTGTTTATGCTTTGACGTATGATCCACTGGCACATCTGCTGAGGCGCCACCAAATGTTGGCCTGGTATTGTCCTTTGGCACATTGGAGGTTAGTCTGGGCTCTGACCCCTGAATTAGGTCCAGGTCACAGCCCGGGCTATGGTCTGCCTGATCCAGACAAATAAAGCTACAGCAGGCTATCACATCTGCTGTGGTCCACCATGACTGGACAAGATTGGGTTAGGGATGGGTGAACAGATCGTGGTTCAGGTTCGGACTTTGGGTTCGGTTGCATTCAGTTCGTCTGTTCGGTTCATCTGTTTGGTTAGTTCACCGGGTTCAGGTTCGGCAGTTTGGTTCGGCCATTCGGTTTGGGTTCAGCCGTTCAGGAAATGTTTTGTTTGGGGGTTTTTGTTTTGTTTTTTTATGTAGTTTTTTTTTTAATTTATTTGGTTTTATATGGGTTTTTGGTTTTTAATTTTTTTATATATGTTTTTTTTTAATATAATTTTTTTATCTAATATTATATCTATCTATCTACACTAAATCTAACTGCTATTAACTATTCTAGATGCTATGAACTAAATGGATTATCTATTAGGTACACAGGCCTACTCCTACAAACACTAAACCTAAATCACTAACGCTATCTCTAGGACTAAGCTAACTTCTACAACTATCTATCTATCTATCTATCTATCTATCTATCTATCTATCTATCTATCTGGGGATTTTCAGACGTTATGAGATCACGCAAAACCACAGTGAACCATGGTCAATCCTGTGGCAGGGCTAAAGCACCCTGAACATCTGTTTGGCAGCCGCCAGATGTTCACCACGGGCAATATCCACATGGGGTCAATTTCAACCATGCTTCCGGGGCTCCCCGCTGGACAATCTCCGAAAGCTTGGTCAAAGAGATTCCCACTGGGAAACAACAAAAAGTAACATCTGGACAGCAATCACCCGGTGGAAAAAAAATGATTCCCAGCTGGGGGAAAAGCACGCAGCATTGCTGTCAGGCAACCAGCAACAACACAGCCACCAGAGGGAGATTTAAAGGGAAACCTGCAGCAGGGAAGTGTGGCGGGATGGAGCGAGGAGGGAGGCAGAAGAGAGCGGCGGGAGAGAGAGCAAGGGAGGAGGAGGAGGAGGCAGGGGCAGTGGTGGAGGAAGCACAGGTGGAGGAGGGGGAGGGGGAGGTCATGCTGAGGATGGAGGAGGCAGAGGGACAACACCCGCAGCAGCCAGGACAGGACACGCCAGGGACAGCAGCCAGACCAGGGGAGGAGGCACCCTGGAAATGGGTAAGGGAAACCAAGGGGAGGGGAACAGGGGGTACAGAGGCACCCATTGGGGACAGGGGGCCAGCCCTGGCACCCGTCAGGGAGTGGGGAAAGGGGGAGGCCTGCAAGAGGGGCCAGAACCACACCCAACCATAACCCCCCTCCCCTGCATCCCACAGACACAGAAACGGGCCCAGGTGTACAAGCCCCCAGAGGACACCGGACCAGACCAGGCAGAGGAGGAGGCGGTGGAAGAGGTGGTGGAGGAGGAGGAGGACCCACAGGGGAGATGAGGGAGGAAGACCTACCACAGAGGGGCCCAGTGGGGGCTGCAGGAGGCCCAGGACTTCATACGGATCTGGGGGACCCTGGAGTACCAGTTGGAGCTCGCGCTCAACTAGTGGAACAAGCACGTCTACCAGGACATAGTGAGGGAAATGGAGGTGGTGGGGCACCATCAAACCATGGCACAGTGCCGCTCCAAGGCCAAGGAGCTGAAGAGGGGGTACAAGGCCATAAGAGACAACAATAGGCTGTCCGGAAACGGAGCCCAGACCGCTCCCTTGTACGATGCCCTGGACCAAATCCTGCACATGAAGTGGTCTATAGTCACCCCACAGCTCATGGGGAGCGCAGTGGTCCAGGCCAGGGAATGGGCTGAGGTACCCCCTCCACTCACTGCCCCCGTGGTAGACACAAGCTCCAGGGACCCGGACCTCCTGGAGGAACACCCTGGGACCTCCAGTACCTGCACACTCACCCCCCGGACATCAGCTCGGAGAGCACCCACCCCCCAGGCCAGACAGGCGGAGTTCGAGGCCAGCACCCTAATCACGCTCAGCCAGTGGTCCCAGGGGGAGCATTACCACACTGAGGGGCCGGTCTCGGAAGGATCAGAGACCGACATTGAGGGTAAGCAGGCGACCGAGAGGGGAGAGGGACCAGGCCCATGGGGGCAGGGGCCAAGGGGCCGAGGGCAGGCACCCAGGGCTGCAGGTGACTCACCTTCCTGTACCCTACAGGTCAACCCCAACAGCCGCTATCCCCAGGGTCTGTGCTCCCAGCATAGTGCATGAGGGAGCACCGGGCATGGGTCTGTCAGTGTAGGGAGGACCAGGCAGAGGATATCGTCCGGACCTCAGCGGAACACAGGGAGAGGATGATAGCGACTGTGGACTGAATGGAGACAGCCATCAAGCAGTCCCTGGAGCGTGCGGAGGCGCGGGACAAGAGGCTCCAGGCCGAGGTGTGCCTGGAGCGGAAGCAGGAGCACCAGGAGCACAGCAGACAGGTGGAAGCACTCGGGCAGCTGGAGCAGGCCATCACAGGGATGGTGCATGAGCACTCTGCCAAAATGGACAGGTCCCATGATATTGGGACCTCCCTGCTCCTTCATGCAGGCACCATGTGTGCTTATGTGATGGCAGTCAACCCTCCAGGCACCCTGCCTGCCCAAGGGCCCATGCCGGGCCCCTCGGCACCCCCATTCCATCCCCAACCACCCCATCTGCCCCCACGCTCGCAGGGGCCACACATCTGCCTCCCGGTCACCCCAGCCCTCTGGAGCTGTCTCTTATACACATCTAGATGTGTATAAGAGACAGGCTTTGCACTGATCACAGCCTCATATGTGTTGTACTTTTAGTATTGTAACCAAAAAGGGTGTCTTTAGACAAACACCTGTTCTGCTCCTGCTCTGCCCCACCCCTGGGTGAACCATTCATGTAGAGGCGGGCCCACCCTGGGTGAGGCAGAGCAGGAGTGAAGCAGGAACTGCCTACTCCTGCCAGTTACACTCATGGTGCACTGGAACATCTCAGAGCACTGCAAGTCAAGGAGGCCACCTGAACCCGGTTCATAGGCCGGGGCAGAGCAAGAGTCCATCTAAATGACAGTCAGAAACTGCAGCTCTGCAGTAGCACCAGGGGTGTGGTTCGGCATCACCTCCTGCCAGCGTCCTCCACTGCNCCCCATCTGCCCCCACGCTCGCAGGGGCCACACATCTGCCTCCCGGTCCCCCCTGCCCTCTGGAGGGTGCAGCCACTCAGGGGGTCCCCCCTGTCCAAGGCCTGCCCTCCACCCAACTGCCAGCCCCCCCGCCGGCCCAGGAGGCAGCCCAGGACACTGCTGGGGACACAAACAGCAGGGGGGGGAGATCTCACAGAGCTCTGTAGCAAACACTGTGTGCTCAAGGGGGCATCCCAGGAAACGTGGGGGATGGGGTGAAAAGGGGAGGGCAGTGTGAGGTGGGGGGCACTATAGGGACAGGATCTGGCTGGAGTGGAGGGAGAGGGGTCGGGTACACATGTACACGTGGGTGAAATAAATTGTGGTTGCACTATACTGCCTCTCGTTCCCTTTATTGGGTGACAGGGGTTGGGTGGAGGGGTATCGGACCGGCTCCCATGTAGGGGCTGGGCCAGGGAACCCCCGGGGATGGGCCAGGTTGTTGCAGCCCTCACACCTCAGCCTCCTGGCTGATACGCCTCACCAGGGCATCCCGGATGCGCTTGGCATAACGGTACTCCCTCGGGTTCTCAGCATTCACTTACAGGGGCACCAGGCTGGGGTGCCAGTTGGATTCGGGGTATTCCAGGGCTGCCCCCTCGGTCTCGCACATGTTGTGCAGCACACAGCAGGCACCGAACACCAGGGCCAAGGTCTCCAAGTCCACAGTGTAGTCCATCCAGCCAGCGCGGCTCCTCCAGCACTGCTTGAGGGCCCCGAAGGCTCGCTCCACCACGGTCCTGCTGGAGCACAGGCAGGTATTGTATAGCACCTCTGCAGGGTTGCCTGTGACTGGGTACACCTTCATTAGCCACCGGGTGAGGGGATAGGAAGGGTCTCCGAGGATACAGGGGGGCATCGGTACCCCCTCGATCCGGGTCATCCCCATGTCTGCAAAGTTCCCCCGGAACATCTGGGGAATAGAAGGGGGAGATGGTCATGATCCGGGCATCATGACTGGGGCCGGAGTTTCCCATGAAGATATCTATGAACTGGCCCCGGTGATCCACAACTGCCTGCATCTGCGGTGAGTGATACCCGTGCCTGTTTACATACTTAGCAGTCTCCCCTGCGGAGGGGCGGAGGATCTCAATGTGGGTGCCGTCCACAGCACCCATGCAGTTGGGGAAGCCTCCAGCCATGAATCCTGACATCACGGCCCCCTGATCCACCAGCTGGATCATTATGTCCAGGAGTACACCCTCCACAGCCTCGCACACATCCCGGAGGAGACAGGCAATGGTGCTCAGGCCAACTCTGAAGTGCTGGGAGACAGACTGGCAGGAGTCAGTTGTTGGTAGGGCCAAGACCCCTATAGCCACCCACTGGACCATGGGGATGGGGGTCCTCATGGGGGTGTGCTGTCACTCAAGCCAGGGCATAAGGACCTCAGCGAGCAGGAGCAAGGTGAGCTTGTCCATCCTAAAGTGGGCCCTCCAGGTTATCTCATCCCACTGGACCAGCACCCTGGCCCACCAACCCTTTTTCCGCTCAGTGACCCATATCCACCTGTCAATGGGCATAGCGAGCAGGGCTGCCTGGCACATGATCTCCCTCCCCCATTGGAGGTGGGGTGTACCCAGTCACAGGCAACCCTGCAGAGCTGCTATACAATACCTGCCTGTGATCCACCTTGCAGATTGCCGCAGGCTGGGTTCAGCCCCAGCTCAGAGCCTGCTGGTCTACCCCACAGAACCTATGCACCCTGAGCTGGGCAAGGGCTCTCCTGCGCCCATGGTGGGCCCTGTGGACCCATGCAGCTCTCCAGGCCAGGGAAACCCGCAGGTGGGCACCCAGGTGCTGCTCCACGGTAAGGAGGCGCAGCTGCTCTGTGTAGTCGTAGTATCACTCGGCTGTGAGCATGAGGTGCATGCAGTAGTTGGCTGTCCTGTCCTGATCCATGGTGGTGAGGGTCCCGGGGGTTGGGGGATGGTTATGCTGGCCCGGTGATGGCCTGGGTTGCCTGGGGCCCTGCCCCCAGCTGCCCGGGCCTCACATTCTGATGCTGGTGTCCGTGGGCATGCGGTTGGGTGCCCCTGCTGCCTGAGCATGGGGCCTAGTGCACGCATGGGAACGTGCACCGGTGCATTCCTTGTGCAGCTGCATGCCTTCTGACATCACCCCCCTCCCTGTTTGCAACACTGTGTCCTTGCTGGCCTGATTATCCATCCTGTTTGAATGCATGTTTCCTGCAGCTGTGCTGGGTCCGCACCCCATGCCTCGCTCTGTTGCTATAGAATGTTGCAGCCCATGGCCATCTGGCTTGTCCGTGGGACCCCTCAGAGCCCCCCAGGCCCCAGAGGGTATGTGTGCCCCCTGTCTGTGATGTTAGTCTCCCTGTCTAGCTGGACCATTGTGCTTCCACCGGGCTTCCGCTTCCCGGCCCCCATGGGGCCCCCCAAAGCTGGACCTTCCACGAGACCATGTCCCTGTGTAACCTGTGGCATACCCCAGCCGTGCAGCTGCTCCTGGGCTTCCCGGACAGCCAGTCAGGTGCTTATGCGAGTCTGATCTCTGGTCTTCGCTACTTGGGCTATGAGGCGAGTGCTCGTGATTACTGGCTGCATGCTGAGATGCTGGGGATGGTTCCCTTCCCCGATGGGTGCATCCCGGAGATGAGGTGCTCTCATGTGGCCTGGTCCATGGCTGAGACCATGTCTGCGCTGTCTGTGTGCAGCCTGGCTGCCCACACGGTCTGCCTTGCGGAGGGGGGCCCTGCCTTGGCCATGTCCTACTTTGGCTGTGTGCACAGGGCCTGTGGGTACCAGCGCTCCCGTGGGGTGATGTATCACCAGCTGTTGGAGCTGGGTCAGCTTCCGTGGCCCCCTGCTGCTGACTGTTACATGTCTGAGCCTACAGCGGTGGAGCTGTCGGACATGTGGGTCTGTTCGGATGTGCAGTTGGGGCTGTCCATGCAGGATTCATTTGAAGCATACTACTTGATTGCCCACCACATGTCCTTGTTGGGGTACCCCCAGCAGCTGGCTGTGAGTCCTGGTGTGCCTCCAGGCCCCCCAGTTGCCTGCCCCCATGTGGGCTCCCACCCCTGCCCGGGGGCCGGGTTCCACTGGCTGACCCCCCCTGATGTCTTTGCTGTGCTGCTGTGCTGCCTGCTTCCAGGGGTGATGCTGCCCCTGCCTGTGGCTCCGGGGCCCCTCCAGCCCCCACCCCCCCATCTGCCTCCACACCCAGTGTTCCCCTGAGTGGTTGCCTTCCCCAGTGCCTGGGTCCGGCTCTCTTCATGGCTGCACTGACCCGCCTGTGTCCAGAGGACTGTCCTCACCCACCAGCACTGCCACCTGTGGCCCCGCCCCCCCTTGGGTGCCTGTGTGAACTCAGGGTTCTGGGTCCCCTGGACTGCCCCTCCCAGCTTCCTCCTGGGGGGGGACTTTGCATCCTTGGACCTGCTGCGCTGCACCAGCTCACCTGCCTGCCCTCCATTAGCCCCTTGCCAGGGTGTGGGGTCTGCATGTGCCTCCTGGACCATTCCCGGCCTGCTTGCTGTGCTGTGTGGGCTCCCGATGTGCCTTGGTCCCGAGCTCTTGGGGCCCCCCCTTCCAGGACTGTCTGTGTTGCTGTAGGGGTGCCCGTGCAGTCTGTTCTGCTGTGGGGGTTGTGGTTGCTGTTGCCGGTGTCCTGTCCTGACCCTGTGCCCTTTCCCCAACCTCTTCCCTGTTCCGCCACTCCCACC